>RJWM01001445.1:0-155980 GCA_004363535.1 Dasyprocta punctata | reverse complement strand
CATCTGTTTCATGCATTCTGTTTGTGTCTTATATTGTTCATTCAAGGTTTCGATCATTTTCTTAAGTTCTTCTATGTTTTTATCTTGCTCTTCTTTAGATACACACAACATTTCTTTAATAATGATTCTCATTTCATTTTTTAGCTGAGAGAATATTTCTGATTTGAATTTCTCTATAGCTTCATCAAGCTGTTTCTTTGTTGCATTTTCTATCATTTCAGAAAGTCCATTTGTGTGACTCCCACTGTCTTCCATTTCAGTATCTCTTGGGTTTGTTCTTTGTGGGCTGGGGGACTGAGACTGCCTCTTGGTCTTTCGTTTTGTCATTTTCTTCTGGAATCTGTGTACCTCTGTGTCCTGCGTGGCTGGCTGGCGTTCCCCTGAGGTTTGTGCTGATTCTTGCGGCATGCAGGATCGCAGGACCCAGTAGTCTGGGTCCCGTGCGCAGCAAGGAAGGGCGGCCTCCCGGGGTGGGGCATGCAGGTGGAGTCTCCTCCTTTACTGGGTGGGGGCCAAGGCCTCCCGGTCCCAGGGAGCTGTGCTGGGCACTGCACGTGACGCGGACCCGACCCTGGTTCTGTCCGCAAGCTTGGCCCAACAGCGATGCCTGCGGGGCAGGCCCGGGCAGGTCCCAGGCCTACAGTGCCGGGAGCAACCCTGCTAGGCGGCGCGGTCTGCACAGGAGCTGTAGGATGGCACATGCTCTAGCCAAGCCGCGCGGCTGAAGAATGGAGCTGCCGTGCGCTCTGCACTCTGTGCGGGGGGTGGGGCCCAAGCTCTCCAGGTCCCTGCAGCTAAGTTGCTCAATTCCCAGTAAGCAGCTCTGGGTTCCTGGGTTGATTTGGGCTGGGCTGCGTACCTCTGTGTCCTGCGCGGCTGGCCGGCGTTTCCCTGAGGTTCGCGCTGATTCTTGCGGCGTGCAGGATTGCGGGACCCAGTAGGCTGGGTCCCGTGCGCAGCAAGGAAGGGCGGCCTCCCAGGGCGTGCAGGTGGAGTCTCCTCCTTTACTGGGTGGGGGCCAAGGCCTCCCGGTCCCAGGGAGCTGTGCTGGGCACCGTGCGTGACGCTAACCCGACCCTGGTTCTGTCCGCAAGCTCGGCCCAACAGCTATGCCCTACATACAAGATTCTACTTGAGGACATTACAAGACTCTGATGAAAGGAACTGAATATTTAAATAAATAGAAAGATATCCCGTACTCATGTATAATATAATTAAATATTGCCAAAGTGTTCATTTTTCATAATGTGATGTATAGATTCAATGCATTCACAATAAAAATTCCAACAAGATAACATGCGGGTATCAACAATCTGATTCTCAAGTATATATGAACACAGAGGGGGAAAAAAACAGAATAACTAATACAGTATCAAAGAATAAGAACAGTTTATTGACACTTTGATTTCAAAACTTCGAAGCTGTAGTAATCAAAACACCATGATAATGATAGATAGATAAATTAGTCAGTAATAAAGTAGAGAATACAAAAACAGACCCTCACAAATATAATGAAAATTTCTTTGCCAAAGGAGCAAGAACATACAATGGATAAAAGATAGCATTTTCAGCAAATTTTAGAACAACTGGATGCTTAGACAGAAGAGAAAGAAAGAAAAGAAAGAAAAGGAGAGAGAGACAGAGTAAGGAAAGTAGGAGGAAGGAAGGAAATGATCTAGGCACCGATCTTACAATTTTCACAAAGAATAACTCAAAATGGATCATACCCTAAATGTAAAATGCAAAACTATAAAATGTTGAAAATCTATGTTAAAAATTAGACAAAATATAAATTACCTGTAATATGCTGACTTTTTAGATAACAGCAAAGGCATGATCTATGAAATAATTGATAAGCTGGAATTAACATTGAAAATTTATCCTGGATGAAAAAAATTACAAAATAAAAAGACAGTTCGTGGACTAGGAGAAAATATTTGCAAAATACCTATTTGATAAAGGACTATTACCCACAATATACAAATAATTTTAAAATTTAAGCAATAAAAAACAAATAACTTGATTAAAAGTAGACAAAAGTCCTGAATAGACACCTCACAAAGAAAGTATAAATGGCAAGTAAATGCATGAAAAGATGCTTATTATTTTACCTCATTAGGGAAATGTAAATTATGATAATAATATACCATTACACACTTATCAGAATGGCCTACATCCAAAACATTGATGCCACCGAAAGTTGGAGAAGATGTGGCCCAATAGGTGCTGTCACTCATTGTTGGTGGGAATGCACAATGTTACAGCCATTTTGAAGACAGTCTGGCTGATTTTTTGTTTTTTTGTTTTGTTTTGTTTTGTTTTTAGTCTTTTATAAAACTAAGACATTATGGTAGCCATTGTTAATTTCCTGCTATCTTGTTTTGAAGTCCTGTAGTACTTTCATTCTTTTGTTTCATTTGGTTTTGTTGTATTTTGTTTGTTTTTTATTGTGTGTGATGGTATGGACATCTATTTTGAAGAAAATGAGAGATATTATGGTAGCCATTGTTGATTTCCTGCTGTCTTGTTTTGAAGTTATGTATTGCTTGCATTGTTCTGTTCTGATTTGCTTTATTCTTTTCAAAATAAAAAAATTAAAAAATAAAATATTAAAGAAAAACTAAGTTTCCTCATACCATATGGTTCAGCAATTTCACTCCTTATTATGTCCACAAAAATCTCCATATGAATGTTTGTAGAAGTTGTATTTTTTTGTTTGTTTTCTGTTTTATTTTTTGTACCAGTAATCAAACTTAGGACCTTGCACTTGCCAAGCCGGTGCTGTGCCAGTGAGCCATATTCATGGTTGCCAAAACTTGGAAGCAACTGATGTATCCTGTAGTAAGTAGATGAATACATTTTGGTACATTGAACCAATGGTACATGATTAAGTGCTAAAAAGAAATGAGCTGTCAACCTATGAAAATATGTAGGGGAATTGTAAGCTTTTATTACTAGGTAAAAGAAGATAACCTGAAAAGGTATTCTAAGCCGGGTGTGGTGGTGCACGCCTTTAATCCCAGCACTCAGGAGGCTGAGGTAGGAGGAGCATTGTGAGTTCGAGGCCCGCTTGGGCTACAACACGAGCACAAGGCCGACCTGAGCTACATAGTGCGACCCTGCCTCAAAAAACTAGGGCTGAGAGTTTGCCTCAATGGCTTAAGCGCCTGCCCTGGCAGGTGTGAGGTTGTGAGTTTGATCCCCAGTGCTGCAAAAAAAAAAAAAAAAAAAAAAAAAAAAAAAAAAAAAGAAAGAAAGAAAGGAAAGGTGATCTACTGTATGGTCCCAATTATTAATGACTTTCTAGAAAAGGGAAAAACATGGAAACAGTAAAAATGGTAGTGGTTGCCAGGCACTAGGTTGTACTCTTAGAATGTACAATACCAACATAAATTCCAATGTAAGCACTGGATTTTGTGTGGAAATATGTCAAGGTTCATCAGTTGTGAAAAATATGCCTCTCTAGTATGGGATATTGGTTGTGGGAGAAGTTGTGCATATGGGTGGGTAAGTGACTATAGGAAAACTGTACTTGCCATTCAATTTTGCCAAAATCTGTTAAGAATTAAGTGATAGAGTTGGGGATATACCTCAGTGGTACAGTGTCTTTCTGTGAAGCATGAGGTCCTGAGTTTGAGTCCTGGTACCAAAAAAAAGAAGAAGAAGAAGAAGAAGAAGAAGGAGCAGGAGGAGGAGGAGAAGGAAAAGGAGAAGGGGAGGAAGAAGAAGAAGAGGAGGAGGAGGAGGAGGAGGTGGAGGAAGAAGGAGGAGGAGGAGAAGGAGGAGGAGGAGGAAGAAGAGAAGCAGAAGAAGAAGCAGAAGAAGCAGAAGAAGCAGAAGAAGCAGAAGAAGCAGAAGCAGAAGCAGAAGCAGAAGCAGAAGCAGAAGCAGAAGCAGAAGCAGAAGCAGAAGCAGAAGCAGAAGCAGAAGCAGAAGCAGAAGAAGAAGAAGAAGAAGAAGAAGAAGAAGAAGAAGAAGAAGAAGAAGAAGAAAAAGAAGAAAAGTTATGAAGGTACCCAGCAGAATGCACTGGAAAAATGGTAATAATTGATACATTCAGTGCCATAGATGAATTTCAGATAATTATACTAAGTCAAAAAAGCTGGACAAAATAATACAATAATGTACACTTTCTATATAAAATTCTAGAAAATTAAAACTGATCTATAGATCAGAGAGTAGGTGAGTGGTAATCTGGGAATGAGAACTGAGTAGGGATTGAAGGGCAGAATAAAGTGACTATAAGGTACCTAAGGAAACTTTGGGGATGTTGAGTGATGTGTTCACTTTCTGTATTTTGGAATGGGTAGGTAAAGGTGTGTTAGGATCATAGGAGCATTGACTATTAAAGTTCAGTGTCCATATGGGCACTTATGGTATTAGCTTCACAATGTCAAGTGTATCAGAATTATGTCTCCAGGTTATTTGTCAACTTGCTTTGTCTGTTTCTTCTTTAGACAGTTGATACTGATTTTGTTTTTTCTGGTGCTGCTGGGATTTGACAGCTCACTATGGCAGTGACTCTGAAAGGGATGGAGAGGGGTTTATAGGAAAATTTTCTGTGGTATGGGCGAGCTATGTATATGTATGATTTTGTGTCACATGCTAAGAATCCCTGTTTACCCTTTCTTAAATCTGTTGAGAAATACATGTCTTTCTATCAAATATTTATGTGTTAGTAGCACATAGTAAAACAAAATGGTTCTCATTTCTTCAGGAGTAAAAGGTGATTATGATATTGTAAAAAAAAAAAAAGTAAGTATACATACTCAGTTTACACCACTCTTTTTGGGAAACATCGATTTCCCTGAAGATTCCATTTATATTGAGGGTTTTTGAGGGGAGGAAATGTACTAGAAATTGTGTTCTTTGATGAATTTACACTGCAAGTATTATTTGTAAAGTAAACAGATTTGTCTTGAACTATCTCTTATTTTTTTTGAGACTTCACTAAAGCTCAGAAAAGTCATTTAAACTTTCTCTCATTGGAAATGTGTATAAATGTTTTCCTTATTCTACAATCTCAGCACAATAGGCAAACTGCAGCTAATGAAAGAGTAATCCATGCACCAGAATAGTAGGCTATAACTAGATAGCATTAAACTCTGGCAATGTACCATTGCTTGCTGGCATTGCACTGATAATTTGATTCATCTCTGCCCATCAGACAAACATGGAAATTGAATACATCTTTCAAACATTTATTTGTATACAAATATATGGAGGTTTTATATATGTAGGTAACATATTATTCCTAGTTTCATAAAATGTTATAAAACATTAAGAAAACATGACTTTATGTTTATGTTTACAATTAAACGAATTGACTTTAATGAACTTTAACATACTTTAATTGACTTAAAATTAAGATGACTTCATGTTTTATGTTCATAATTAAATGAAGAATTACTTATTAACAAGCATAGTACAAAGAAAAACCTATGACAGTTTCTCTAGTATGTGTGCTCAAAGAGCTTGGGTGGAAAAATAGACTGAAGAGTCAATTCACAATTTTCATATCTATAGGTTATCCAAAGTGTTATTAGTATTTTCTCATTATGTCATAGCTAGTAAAACTCACACTTCCCAAAATTCCTCATAAAGACAAGCAATATATTTAAAAGGCTTTAAAATTATCATACAATTTTGTGTCATATTAATGTGGAGATATAGATGTTTCTATATTTCCTAGTATTGCTACATTAAAAAATGATTTTATCAACTCTGTTGCTTTCACAGAGTTACGAAGGTCATCAAAGCTTATTATTCCCTGGTCCCCGTGTGTTTTAGGACACATGTCTAGCCAACTACAAGCAGGCACTGTGTCATTTTTGCACAGATGGGCTTATATGTAGCCAGCCAAGTAATGATATAGTCACTGAGCACCAGGTGCTAGTGGTAAAAGGAATGTTCGCAGCCAAAACAATATTGACAACACTGTCCAACTTGAACTTACTTACATAGATTTTTGTTCAGGAATGGTGACTTCTTGTTCTCAAGGGAGAGTCCATGAGGCTTGTTTTTGTGTTATGCTTCTGCTAACTAGACATTCTAGACAGTTTTCTAAACTGATCACCTCACTCGTTGTCTTAGAATCATTCACAGGAGGTCTATTCCCTTTAGAATATAGCACACCATCCTCCAAGAGGGGCAGCATCCTTCCCTATCTAACCCCTGCCTACTGCTGAAGGTTGATCTTTTGCAATTTCCCCTATGACTTTCCACCTTTCACCTACAATGGAGGACATGCACTTCCTTAAGCATCCTTTACATTCCTATTTTCCTCTTTTCCTTGGAAAACCCAGTGGTTCCTTTATGCTGTAATATAGGACTGATGCAGCCCTTCATCTTCCTCACCTCAGCAGAGATCCGTTGTCATGTTCCCCCAAATGCCTTCCCCTGGTCCTGTGCTTTGCTGACTGCATTGTGACAGTTGTTTTTGTTTTATTACTGATATTATCATCAACTGTCCCACTTTTGAATATTTTTTAAAAATGCATACCTGTTGTAGGAATTCAAGCAAAAAGAAATGTGTGAGCCGGGCGTGGTGGCGCATGCCTTTAATCCCAGCACTTTAGAGGCTGAGGCAGGAGGATCCTGGTGAGTCCAAGACCAGACTTGGCTACAAAGTGAGTTCAAGGCCAGTCTGAACTGCATAGTGAGACCTGGTCTCAAGAAATAGGGCCAGGGACTTAGCTCAGTGGCATAAGTGCCTGCCTGCCAGGTGCGAGGTTGTGAGCTTGGTCCCTGGTTAAAAAAAAAGAAAAAAATATATATATATACATATATATATCTGAAAAAAAATTGATAGTTCTTTTCTTCCAGTTTCATCCCCCCCCAAGATGATTAATGTGAATTTTTCTTGGAATTCTTCTATAAATTGTGCTATAAACATTTAAAATATCGATACTTATTTGATTACTTTTATTCTATTTCTTTAAATAGTAAGCTACTTTTTATGCAACAATTTTTTTTAATTCTTACACATTTATCTTTCTATGATTTTTGAAAATTCTTTGTGTCTAATCTCTTTCTCTTGCCCCACCTCCAGCATAATTCTACCTGGAACTCCAATATGACTTGGATCAAAATGACTATATATATACATAGGCTGGTATTGAAGTCATAACTCTTTATATTCAGAATTCTCTCTGTCTTTATATACTGACCTTCGTTTTAAATACTTGTAAAAGGTCCTTTGCCTTTTACAAGTATTGAAGAAATGTATTAGTATTGAATAAGTGTTGAATAAATGTATTAGTATTTTGTAACATTTGTGACTATTAGGAATGAATTTTTTTCTATTCCATTTCTAAATTGATTTTGCAGGTGTGTTTTTTTGCTGTTGTTGTTTGTTTTGTTTTTGTTTTTGTTTTTTTGTCCTGGGAATCGAACTCAAGACTTTGTGCTTGCCAGGCAGGTGCTGTGCCATTGAGCCATATCCCTGGTGATTTTGCTATCCTGAGAAAAATCCATTTTTAACTGGGTAGTTTGCTTCCAGTCACTTAAATTTTTTCTTTAATTTTCACAGTTTTTCAGACTCAGTTTTTTAGGTAGGCAATGTCATCTAGAAATGAAGATAAATTTGTCATTTTTAACATGTGACATATGTTTCTTATTCAACAATAGATAATACCATTATTGATGAGCATTTTCATTAAGAGCCTGATTATTGTAAGTTTTTTGGCAAGTGACTTTATCAAATTTATAGAACTGTCGTCATATTTAATGTGGCTGGTATTTACGTTTTTTCATGGTGTTTTTAAGGGAATTGATTCTAAGTTTAATTATTGATTTGTGTTTGGCAGTACATAGCTACATATATCTCCTTTATATTTTTATAGTGTGAATTAACTTGTTGAATATATAAAGAGTGAAGTCTCTCTTTATATAAGTTCTGGCTCCTACTCACTTTCTTGGTGTAATCACTACTGCCTAGTCATATATCACATGTTTATTTTGTTTGTTTGTTCACTGTCTTTCCATCCTAGAATGTGTGCACTGTGACTGTTTTTGTTTTGTATCCTTATCATCTAGATTATCTGTCACAGAGAACACACTTAGTAAGTATTGCTTAAGTTAGTAATCAAATGTTCTATCCGAGTATGGTCTCATTTTAATACAACACTGGGATTAACTTGTGAAATAATTTATTGTGAATTTATGTATTCATAAATAAATTGGTATAGAATTTACATTTTTCATACTTTATTGGATTTTTAAACTAAAAGTAGGGCCAGGGATATAGTTCAGCAGCACAAAGTCATGAGTTTGATCCTTGGTACCAAACAAAAAAACCCTAAAAACTAAAAGTATACATCTAGACAATGTGGAAAAAAATATATATATATATGTATATATATTCATGTGAATTAGGGAGTTGCTTGTCTTATTCTCTGAGGGATGACTTAGAAATACTCATACTTTTGCTTACTGGTGTTTTCTGGTTTATTATTATTATTATTATTTGAGTTACATATTCTTGTCCTCTTGTATTCATTTATTATTGTTTATTTGCTTGTTTTTCTAGATTTAAAAATTCTTAAATTGTATTCTCAAAGTACATCTTAAATTGATTGACACACTTTATTGTATCTTTGTAATTTTCTTTAAGAACTTTCTTTCTACTGAGGATAAAAAAACAAAAAAACAATACTTCTGACAGGAAGATCTAACTTCTCCTCTAGTCACCTGCAGCTGGAAGGAATCTCTCAGTTTCCCTCCCACAGGCCCCTCCTGGCATGAACACATGTCTGACTGGGAAACTGTCCTGTTATACAACCTGGTCATTTAGATGCCATTTCTGAGAATTGTTTAAACTTTATAATGGTAAAATTGATTAAAAAGAAGAGACATTCAACTGCTTTCCTGGCCATTTCTCATTTTGTTTGTTTTTGTATTTTTTCTCCTGGAGCCTGTATTCTCTCAGGGCTGAGACTGTCCACCTTTGTTTCTATAGCAGAGCATGTATTTCTCAAATTGTATGAGAAATAAATTCTTCTAATGGTAGACTCATGACCAAAGGTTTTGATTCATCTCTCATTTATTTTGTTACAAAGATTAGGTGTGGTATTAGTCAATTCAACTCTAAAATTGGCATTCCCAGTCAATGAGGAAAAAAAAATATATATATATATGTGTATATATATATATACACACACACAAACATATATTCAACTAGCCATTCTATTTATCAGATGGATAGCTCATAAACAGATATATGTCTCATTATAATTTTTTTTTTTTTGCAGTACTGGGGATTGAACTCACAACCTCGCGCCTGCGAGGGCAGGCGCTTAAGCCACTAAGCCAGACTCCCAGCCCTGGTTTTTTGAGGCAGGGTCGCACTGTGTAGCTCAGGCTGGCCTTGCGCTCGTGTTGTAGCCCAGGCCGGCCTCGAACTCACAACGCTCCTTCTACCTCAGCCTCCCGAGTGCTGGGATTAAAGGCGTGCGCCACCATGCCTGGCTTCATTATAAATATTATAAATAGAATGATTCATTGAATTTCAAATTTTTTCATTTATAATTAATTATATTGATATTCTGTTTTTAAAAAGCTGCTCTTTGTAATGTTTGTTTGGATATCTCATAAACAGATATATGTCTCATTATAGATATTATAAATAGAATGATTCATTGAATTTTAAATTTTTTCATTTATAATTAATTATATTGATATTCTGTTTTTTAAATGCTACTCTTTGTAATGTTTGTTTCCTTTTATTCATCTTAGTTTTCCTTAATGGGTCTAGTTCATAGGTAAAATTTCAAATTATATTTTACTATGTTTTCTAATGAAGAAATAAACATAGAGAATGTGAGAAACACTGTATAAAGCACTTGCCTTTGCCCAGTTTTGTCTTGAATGGTGTGTTTATAGTAGCACGTACTGCCTGCAATAAAGAAAACAAGAATAAAAATAAGCTTTAAATTCTACTTGCCAAAGAAACAAGGACTTTTGCAGGAAAAAAGTTTAGATTCCAAGTCTAAAGTCATTTAAAATGTTTTAAAGCTAGAATTGTTTTTTTATCACTCAATATTTCTTTTTGCTTGTGGCTAAAAACAAGTTATATTATCATTTTTGTGAATTATTGCTACCAAAAGGTTTTTTTTCTTGCACTTTCTGTGCCCAGACTGGGCTCTCTAAAGTGGCCGTTGCTGTGGCCCTCAACCTCTGACTGGGACAGAAAAGTGACGGCATCATTTTGCTACCCCTTTGTCCAGGAAAGAAGGGCTGTTTGCCAAGTGAGTAGCACAGTATATACAACAGCACAACAAAAACAGCAATAGAAGGAGGAAAAAGCAGGTGAAAGAAAGAGTGGCGAGAACCTATGAATTCCCAGGAAAGAATTGCTATACCCAAGGATTTGCTGGCAGCCAAGCTTCTCAGTGCCCTACCTCATGACCTAGGGAGCGCTTTATAACTTGCCTTTACACACCAGCTAGGAAAGAACTCCCTCCTTCTCCTCCTCTTGGATACCTATAGCCTATGTGCCAGCTCTGGAAAGAGATGTCCTCAAATCCTTTGCTCCTGTGAGTCCCATGGATGTTAATGCTCTGCAGCAAGACCCTCAGGCACTGACATGGAAAGGTCTTTTACCCAGTCCTTCAGAACCAGAGAAGGTCCCCAGGGCAAGTGTCACTGAAGGGTTTTTGAAGGGAAAGCCTGAACAATACTAGGTAGTTGGAAAGTCTAAATGAGTAGAGGAAAGCAAGGTAGATATAGCTAAGGGAAAGCCAGGGGACATGGGCCCATAGGAAAAGAGCACAGCACTTTTAAGATACAGGAGGAAAGAGCCGGGCGTGGCAGCGCATGCCTTTAATCCCAGCACTCAGGAGGCTGAGGTAGGAGGAGCGTTGTGAGTTCGAGGCCGGCTTGGTCTACAACATGAGCGCAAGGCCGGCCTGAGCTACATAGTGTGACGCTGCTTCAAAAAACCAGCGCCGGGAGTTTGGCTCAGTGGCTTAAGCGCCTGCCCTGGCAGGTGCGAGGTTGTGAGTTCTATCCTTGGTGCCGGGAAAAAAAAAAAAATCCAGGAGGAAGTTCTTCATGGTGGGCCTGGGGAGGTCTTGCAGTATAAGGAGGATGGTGAAACCAAGAAGGAGAGAAGTTTCAAGTGCCACGCTCAGAGCCAGTGTTCCTGGTCAAAGAATATGATTTGATGAAACAGCTGTAGCATTATTTGCTACTCTTGATTAGAATGTTGTTGCTTTTGTTTTGTTTTGATTTTTGTTTTTTTGCACATTCAGAAATAAATATGAAATAATTGCCAACTTCTAGAGATTGCCTTAAAAATGCTAGGAAAATAATAATTCATCTAAGGATGTGAGTCATAGTAAATTTTCAAAATTATGACCTGTCTCCTCAGTTTTTGCAAATTATTATCAGCTCACAGATATTTGTTTATATACCCTCTCCTGGATGGCAAATTCTGTAATGAAATAAAAAATCAGTGGTGAGAGAAGGAAATACAAAAGGAAATCCTCTGCTTTAACAACAAAATATTTTAACATCTTTTTTTATTTATCTAAAGCAAAAACTAGAAAGCATTGCCTGAACATGAAACTAGCAAATGTTATAGATGCTATTGTGTTCTTTCAAACTATCATGTTATGATAGCACATGAAACCCTTAGTTTCTAAAGAAAATAAAGAGCAGCAGGAATAATGAATATTATCTTTTATAGTCTGACTAGGGTACAAAATTGAAAGAGGAGAGATATGCACAATTTATATACCAAGCACGCAGCATCACTTAAGTAACAGCAATTAAATTGAGGTTAAACAGAAGTAACAATTCCTAAACATTTTTGAACAGGAATAGAAATTCAGGAAACTGGTACCACTTGAGAGCAATGAACTAGTCTTTTGAATGTCAGACCGTGAAGAAGAAAAATGACTATTGCACTCTGTGATTTTGATCCAGATTCTCCTGGAATGACCAGTAATTCCTGGTACGGAAATCAACTTTTCATCACCAAGACATAACATCTGAGATAATTAACTTATAAAAAGAAAAGCTTTGTTTTGGCTTATGATTGTGGATGTTCCATTCCATGATAGGGTAACCCATTGCTTTTCCAAATGCAAGAAGGCAGTGGTGGGGTGCACATGGCAGAACCTGCACACATCAGTACCAGAAAACATAAGAGAAAGAAGAGAAGGATGGGCTCCCACAATCCCCTTCAAGAGTATGCCACCAATAACCTAAAGACCTCCCACCAGGTTCTACCTTCCAAAGGTTCTACCACCTTCCAATCATGCTCCGTGGGGGACCATGTCTTTAACACATGGGTCTTTGGTATTCAGTGTCTAAACTATAACAACTTAAGTGAGTTAAACATCAGGAAAAGTTGTTAACAGCCTCTGGGGATCTCTAGCTTCTGCCCAGGAAGCTCCTGTGAGGTGGAGAATACACAGCTTTGACAATGTCTTTCAGTTCCAAAACATTTGGAGTCAAAAGCTTTTTATGACTGCTAAGACCAAGATAATTACTAAATAAATACTAACAACTATAGTCAAAGCACTTGCTCTGTAAATTCTCCAGCGGGGTTTTATCTAAAGGACAACTGCTAGAGCAAGGGTTTTCTCTAAAAATATAAAGAAAAAGAAAAACTCTTGTTTTTCAGGCTGAAATAGTACCTGAAAAATAGCCCAGAAGTGGCTCTAGGTACTAGTGAGTTACACAACCAACCATCTGTTTTGAAAAGATATCTGTCAAAGTTGGTGACAAAGAAATAGTAATGAGACATACTCTTTACTGTCCTCCTTTTTTTTTTTAGTAGAAAAAAGATTGACAATGAAGAGTCACATTGAAAAACACAAGTCCAAGCTATAAAAGCCCTCACCAGAGGATGATGGAATAGGATCCATAGTAATGTGCATGAGGAATCATGGGTGCCTGCCACTGACCCTCTTCATGCCCCTAATTCCTGGGAGCTTCCTAACACCCAGTTCTTTGCCTTTGTCCTTTCTTTGAATTGAATTAAAAATGGCATTTATTTATTAATATAGATAACTGCATTTAGAATTCTCAGGATCATCCTAGTGGATTAGTGATAATTTTAGACAATTTATGTTTCAGAAACATACTTATTACTCTGGAGGTTGGGAAGTATTTTGAATTTAGAAATTTTTAGATTTTAGGAAGATTATGTAATTTACATGTTTTAACCCTGAAATATCCAGACATATCCATATTCTATCATTTTTAAAATTTATTAATTTGTAATTAAAATATGAAAATTCATAATTAGTGGGTAAAATACCAGCTTAAAATAATATCATGTCAGTTCACTTCAGGCTTTGTCATAAGTAGAATTTACTGCCAATTTTTGAGTGGAAAATGGTGGAGCCAAGTGTGGTGGTGCAAACTCATAGTCCCAGCACACTAGGAAGCTAAGACAAGAGTATAGCAAGTTCAAACCCTGCCTGGATAATTTAGCAACATAGTAAGACCCTACCTCAAACTTCTGGGGATGCGGCTCTGTGTGAAGGTCTTCGGTTCAACCCCTAATGTCACAAACAAACTTTGGTTTTTCAGAGCTTTTTGAAATATAGAATTTCATTTTCATTACCCACTAAACATTGTCTGAGGAACTAGATCTGTCTTATACTTTTAAATTTGGTAATAAAGATAAAATTTAAAAATTCATTGGAAATTTAACAGTAACTATATTGATATAAAGATGCCCATGCTGTTAGGCCTGAGATAGTAATGAAATTATAGACCCCTGAGATGGATATACATATCTAAAGCTTTCTCTCTCTCTGGGTTTAGAATGACTTTACTTAGAGCCCATGTGTATGTCTTCAGGTGTGTAGGTGTGAGCAAATATGCCTGTGTGCAAACATTTCCTGTACATATTTACTGTTAATCCACAGAGGGAGGTGCTAGAAGAGGTAGATAGTTCTTTTGGTGGCCTTGGCAGTAGATGCGCTGCAGACAGACAGCACCTGACAGCCTGTCTCAGAAAGGTCTGACATGGTTTTGCTTTTTGTGGGAGCAGATTGATTTTCTTTCTTCAGATAAATTCAGCACATCAACTAAAGGGTTTGTTCACACCTTATTAAGAAAAAGCAAACAGTATAGGACATGATAACAAACTCATTAATTTTTAAAATTTGATTTGTTAAACTAGGTGTAACCTAATTTTAAAACTGACATTGCTAAATTAGCAATGTCTCCAAATATTCTACAATCTAACAAGTTGCATGGCTATATTAAAACTGATACGATGACTTACAGAGTTTGTATACTGCTTGGGAGTCAGGACTGATACTGCAAGATAAACAAGTCAAGCTGTGGTCTGATGATCTTAAAGGCTGCTTTTGCATACTATGGAGTGTTGTGGTTATGTTTTATTTGGCATGTTTTTAACTTAGACATCATTAAAACTTTAATAATAGCATTAGAAATGTTTCTCAGAGGTAGAGCATTTGCCTACAATACAAAAGGCTCATGTTCCATCTTCAGCACTACCAATGAAAATGATTCAATGAATGAATGAGTGAATGAATAAAGGCTCCTAAGTTACATATTAAGCATAGATAATACATCCATTGCAAACTTCTTAGTGAAAATTGAATGACTCTGTTATTTAAAAAAAGCTATTTGTAGCTGGGCGTGGTGGCACACGCCTTTAATCCCAGCACTTGGGAGGCTGAGGTAGATGGAGCATTGTGAGTTTGAGACCAGCTTGGTCTACAATGTGAGCAAGACCGGCCTAAACTATGTAGTGTGATCCTGTCTCAAAAAAAATAGGGCCAGAAGTTTGGCTCAGTGTCTTAAGTGCCTGCTGGGCAGGTGCGAGGTTGTGAGTTTGAGTCCTGGTACTGCAAAAAAAAAAAAAAAAAAAAAAAAGATGTTTGTATTTTTATGGAAATTAGCTATAAATGATTTGGAATCTGAAGTGACATTTAACCCTTTGTAAAGACGAATACATTTTACATAAAAACAATCATTAAACAGGATATATATGAAATTGTTTTACTTCAGAATGTTTAATAAAACTTGTTGAAAGGTGCAGGCCCATATTTTTGAGGAGTTGACTAGACTAGGCTATACTGGGACAAGCAAGGCATCTAGCCATGGTTGACTATTTTACAGTAATTTGATTTTTTTTTTTTTTTTTTTTTTTTTTTGTGGCACCGGGGATCGAACTCACAGCCTCACGCCTGCCAGGGCAGGTGCTTAAGCCACTGAGCCAAACTCCCGGACCTGTTTTTTTGAGGCAGGGTCACACTATGTAGCTCAGGCCAGCCTTGCGCTCGCATTGTAACTCAAGTGGGCCTCGAACTCACAACACTCCAACTACCTCAGCCTCCCAAGTGCTGGGATTAAAGGCATGCGCCAACATGCCCAGCTTTACAGTATTTTGAAATTTGGTATTTGGTGTTACTAATTAGCTTCTGATTCCATAAGCTTTTACACAGTTGGGTTCCTGGTACTCATCCAACTGTCAGACTTTGTTGCTTCCTGTGTTTGTTTCCATTCTATTCTCCCCTCCCCTTTGTAGTGGGGGACACTACTTATGTGTTGTGATGAAGAGGAGGGAAGAGAGTGGCTACTCCAGAGAGTGAGGGACAGTGCACCCAGCTCTCTCTGCTTTGATTTGTGTGGCTATGACTTGACCAGAGAACCAGGCTTCTGTGATCTGGAATGAAAGATTAGGCAAGTGACGGCAAATACAAAACTGAGGAGCAGAACCTCACACAAGGGAATGGTAAATATTTGAGCATGGAATTTAATGATTTGAGGAATAAATTTTAGATTTTAGATTTTGGATTTTAGATTTTAGAATTTGGATTTTAGATTTTTTTATTTAATACTACCGAAGTGAAAAACATATAGCATTTAACAGTGTTACACTACAAAGCCAAGTAGATTTTTAAGGCCTTGTTTTTTAAGGTTTTAGAAATAATTTAGGCTACTTTTTTTTTTTTTTTTTTTTTTTTTTTTTTTTTTAAATTTTTTTTTTTTTTTTTTTTTTTTTTTTTTTTTTTTTTGTCGGTACCAGCAATCAAACCCACAACCTCACATCTACCAAGCAGGTGCTTAAGCCACTAAGCCAAATTCCCAACCCTGTTCTTCTTGATGCAGTGTCGCACTATGTAGTTCAGGCCAGCCTTGCTCACATTGTAGCCCAAGCTGGCTGCAAACTCACAATGCTCCACCTACCTTAGCTTCCCAAGTGCTGGGATTAAAGACGTGTGCCACCACGCCCAGCTTAGGCTATTTTTTGAAAGCAAACCCAATTGCTGTCATAGAATGCTATATCTGTGACTAATAGAGTCTTTCCAGATGTAAGTAGATGGATCCAAAGGGAATAAACCAACCAGTGGAAACTAAAGGTCCTACTTATATAGAAGACTATATTTAAATTAACAGGACTTTTTTTTCTTTTTTGTAGCTGATTTATCTGTGAGCTGCTAGTTTTAAGAGGTGGGCTGGGTCACTTTGAGACTCCTTATTTCCCCACAGCCAGGGATTCTGTGTTTTTGAGGCAGACTAATGCACTAAGACATTCTTCTACTATGCTCACAGGGCACTGCTTCCCTTGTGATGCAGCAGCATTGTTGCTGTCCAATTCCTGACACTGCTGGAACCAGACACAATGCTACTTTGGGCAGTCAGGTCCTGAGGCCTCCCAGCAACCCCTCAGCTCAGCTCGAGATTTTCCTGGGCCAGTTGCTGGGGACCTGCCATGCCCCTGCTGCCAGGATCTCACAATGGTGTCAACTTGCCAACCCACCTCCTTAGACTCTAGCTGAAGATTTTCCTGGCTTTGACTTTCTTGATTTTTTTAACCTGAGTAAGCAAGAGAAGAAAACAAAGAAAAGTTGAATTCACAGTTAGTCCCAAAAGATCCTGCAGCTTTTTGTAAGATGATACCCTTCTCTCAGCAAGCTCTCTGAGATACCCAAGATCAAATAAAGTCTCTAAAATCTCTATCAACTTTTGAGTTTTGGGTTGTTTTGTTTTGTTTGTTTGTTTTTTCTTGTTGTTTCGTGATTTTTTGAGCAGGCCTTTAAACATGCTAGGCAAATGCTCTACTGCTGAACTACATTGCAAGCACTGGTTGGTTGGGATTAGTTTGGGTATAGATCTGCAGAGTTGGAAGAAGCTTGGAAAATCTTAGCCCACTGATTGTACAGGAAAGGAAATGACTAGACTACTAATTAGCCTCTTATAAAAGATATTTTTTGTTACAGAGAAACAGTTTTCTATGAGCTTCTTGTGTTTCTGCTCCTCTCTTGAGGGTGATATTAACTACCTTCTGTTCTGGATTCATCTTTTTTAAGGAAAAGCTAATGACCTTGGAGGAAGAAAATAATCTCTGTCCAGAACAAAAGGCACACTTGCCTATTATCCTGTATAGAAAAAAAAAAATCTCTCTTCAGAACAAAGGACTTGCTATAGTTCTTAGTAAGGATGCAAGTTCCCTAAATTCAGGGTCCTCAGCTATGACACCAAACCACTTCACATGTAGCACTGAGTTCAGCCTACCCCTCCCTTCCTGGATATCATGGGAACTGGCATGTCATGATGCTGCTGTGTCTGTTTGCATGAGCTAAATTATGTAGTCCTTTGTCTCCAACCCAAGTCCCTCATCTTTTTTGCCAGCATCCATGATAATAAAGCAAGCTAACTAGCTTGCAAACTGGGCAAAACCTTGCTTCTTCAGTGCTCCTCCCAGTTACTCTAGTACTATAGAAAAATCTCCTTTATTAAAAAATGACAGATGAAACACTGAAATTCACTAATGGGGCAGACATAATTAATATGCAGAGTTGGTTTTTTGTGTTTTAGTTTTATCACACCAGATAAATTACTAGAATTTACCAAATATCTTTAACTTCTTATACCATTAGCTATAAGCTTCCTTTCCCAGTAAAAAGGATTCTAACTTTCATGTTCCTGAATTTTATCTAGTGTTAGAGTCATTTGTAACCTGATGGCTGCATGTCTTCCATTAGTTCCCTGCAAGCTAAGAAAAAATATTAATTCTTTCTATTTACCTGTACCTTCCCAATGGTACAGCCAACTCAGCTCTTTTGAAAGAATTACTTATGTTATGAATGAAAATTTTGTTCATGTCTGCAAAAAGCAATTGTAGTTAGTTTGATGTATATCTTAAGATTTGGTCATGTCCTCCAGGTTTGTTTTGATAGTTGGGAATTATGAATCTTTTTCTCAATATCCTTAAATTACCCTTTGAAAGATCTGTACCATTTCAAAACACTGAGTAAAGGAATAGTATCCCAGGTTCAAGAAAAGGATAAAGAGAGCAAACAATTCAGCCAGTGTGATTTCCATGTTGCTGCTAGGAAGGGCCTGGGTTACTTACAGGCAGGAATTCATGAATATGCCTGAGCCTGGGCTCCAGCACATTTGTTAAACAAATGGTGCTCCATTTGTTTTAGAAAGATTAGAAAGACACTTGGGCTGAGAGTCAGCTAGTATACCACTTCCCAGGTAGGATATGATCCAATGAAACACCTGTTATACTATTTGGGATTCGTTAAGAGACGTGTAGTGAAGAGCAGCCTGGCCTGCAAACACCTGGTTTTAAGACATATCACTAGAAAATAACACCCTCCAGATTTTTGAAGTACTGTACATGCCTGGGATATGGCATTATTTTCAGAGGCAGTAAGCAAGGTCTGTGCAACTGTAGCCTTCTAAGAAAGTAGTACCTACTTTTTACCTCTGTTGGTATGACTCTGTTTTTCTCAAGTGCTGCTCCTAGAACATTACCTGGCAACTTGTTAGAAATACAAATCCTTGACCTTACCCAAGAATTCACAAAACCAGGAAGTGGGTCCAGCAATCTCTAGTTTAAGAAACCCTGTATCGCACCCACACTGCACCCCAAGTGATTCTGATGTGCCCCAGAGGTAGAAACACACAGCTGTAGTAACTAGCATAATGGAGGAGAGTGGGGCTAGTTGGGGAGAGAGCAAATCCAGTGATGGTGTTGACAATGCCATTTGTTAAACAAGTATAAATTTTCACTTAAGAAAATGCATCTAATGTGTGTCTTATGCCAGGGACTGTTAGAGTGCAAATACGAATAAAGCATTCTACTAATTTCTGAGGATGGCTTAGCTATGTTTTGCAGCCAAAATCCAACTTTGCCACACATTTTAAAAATAAAGTTTCATTAGAATACAGCCATGCCTGCTAATTTGCATGTGATTATGGCATGTTTTTAGGCTCCAGTGTCCAATTGATAAGAACAACAAAGACCATATAGTGCACAAAACCAAAAACATTTTGTATTCACATCTAGAGCTTTCCACAGAAGTTTGCCAACACCACGTTTACACAGTAAAGGGAAAATACCCTGCATGTTCCAGGTAGTTATACTCAAACCAAGTTAGGAGATAATGTAGTGTACAGGAATCTTCTGCTTAGTAACATGGTTGCATAGATGTTCTGCAGTAGCAGGAAATTTAGCTTCCTGAATGTTAGTATTATGGAAAACATAGATTATATGAGGAGTCCAGCAATGATGGGCCAAACATCCCAGTGCGCAAATGAAAAGAAGGACTCTGAGAAAAGACGTAGAGATTAGAAAAGTAAAAAGTAAGGAAAAGTTAAAAAAAAATTTTTTTTTGGTTGAGATGAGACAAAATAATCTTTTAAAAAGATGTGACCTATGCAGAAACTTAAAATAAAGATACATGTTGCAGGATGTGTCTGGGGAAAGAACTAAAAAACAGAGAGGTGTTTATTGGAATATTTTCATTTGTCTGGCACAGAGGCTGAGCAGACTGACCTCCCAGAGAATTCTGGGATGCTAAATAAGGCAGAAAGGGCTGGCTTTAAATTAGGCAGGAGAAAGCCAAGTGTTCTATGAAGGCGTCTCTGCCCAAAGTCCATATGTTCTTGTGTGTATGCTTACACAAAGCTCTCGAGATCCTTTCTGTGTACTTCATTGTTATTGCTAAATGATTAATTATATAGAAAGCCTTGGATTTCTCTTCCAACTCATGGGGTACTTCTTGAATTCATTTCTTATTGTGTGACTGTGGGCAAATCATTTCAGGCCTCAGGGTTGCCCTTTCCTCATGTGTGAGATGTTGCTGTGGGCTTTATCCTGTGTCTACCTCCTCTCCTCCAGACTCATTCACAAGGGGCATGACTGAAAGAGGGGAACAGAGTGTTTCCCATGTTCCCAACTCATTGAAGTGGAAAAAGCTCAGTTAACACCTTCTTTATAAGAGGGGATTGTTGACTAGTTTGGCGCCAGACAAATTCTTTCTTAGTAAAGACATGAGGCTGATTTATTCCTAATTCACAGCTAATGACAGATTTCTGATCTTGTACAGAGATCAATTACTATCAATATATCTACATAAGAAAAATGGCCTGCTGGGATCCAAGTGCCTAATTATGTTTCTCATTCTTTCAGGAATTTTTCTTTAAGTGTGGAGCACACCCAACCTCAGACCAGGACACATCAGTGGCTTTGAACCTAATAACAACCAACAACCGGAACATCACTTGCATAACATGCACAGACATCAGGTAAGGCTCACAGACAGTCTCCCCTTGGCATCCTGCCTTCCCAGCCCATCTCCTTTGTGGACATTGCTTGTGACCTCTTCCTGGTCTATTTCAATGCTGACCACCCATTCTGGGTATTTTTTAATGTGATGAAACTAATGAAAAATCCAGTTGCTTAGTTCAGTCCATAGTCAAAGAGGAACCAAGATAAATGAAATGACAAACCTAAAAGCAGTGTAACATGAGTTAATCTAAAATGTAAATTCATGTTTTAGAGCACCAAACAGAATCTTAATCACATCAATAATTCCTAAAATAAGTTTAAAATATGATGCTAACATTAGAAATGAAATAACAATTTATTGACACCATTTATTCCTGGGATATATGGTCTATATATTTTATTCTTCAAATATCTTTTCCATACACTTCAGTTCTCCTATGTATTTGTCTCCTTTCACATTGTGGCATCACATGCATTCATACACTCAAAGTAAATCGCAGCTAATTTTGGATTCGATTATTTCTAATTCCAGTGGATACAAGTAAAGAAAGAAAATGTAGAGATGGTATATTAGAAAAAGGGGAGAAAAATGACTAGCATTGAATTATAGCTTAAGGGCCAAGGTCAAAGTTGAAGAATTTGAGTCTCTTTAATTTGCAGAGTAAACAGTTGATAGTAGAATTTCTTATTCTACACTATTAAGATGGACATAATAAAAGAATTAACTTTAGTACATAGTCTCTGAGGTTGGCAAATAATTCCATATTGCAGTATTGGGAAATTAACTGTGATAACATGAAGAATTTTTTAGTAGAATGCCAAAGTGAATTACGGAATAAAGTCAGAGAATTTTATTCATATTTTGAGCAGAAACAGGTGTATACCATCATAGGTTTTTAGTAATAGCATTCAGTAAATAGCATTTTCAAGTTACTTTAAACAGGGTATGGTGGCACACACCTTTAATCCCAGTGCTCAGGAGGCTGAGGTAGGTGGAGCGTTGTGAGTTCGAGGCCGGCTTGGGCTACAGTATGAGCAAGGCCGACCTGAACTACATAGTGCAACCCTGCCTCGAAAAAACCTAGGGCCAGGAGTTTGGCTTAGTGGCTTAAGTGCCTGCCTGGCAGGTGCAAGGTTGTGAGTTCAATCCCTGTTACTGGAAAAAAAAAAAAAAAAAACTTACTTTAGACTCTGTGGTTTCATGATTAGTGGATATCAATACTCCTAACATATTTTCTATTCTTTACTGACCTTAAATTAAAATTGTGAGTGAAAGGAGCCTAGAAACCTTAATAGCATCTGTGAAACAAATCTGTTTTTCAGAAGGAAAAAAATGAGACATATTTTTCTCTTTACTGCATGTTTAGTCACTACTGTTCCAGAAAGTAGCATAATATTGCCTAAAAATACAGCATTTCAGCTTCCCTTTGGCAAGGTGAATGGCTACATGTGGCCAGTGCTTTCAAAATGCAAGGAGAACAGATTAAATGATGCTTCTGGTATTTCAGGAAAGGAACTGAAAAGTACTAAAAATGAGAACTCATGTGCTCTGATAGCAATAGGTAATTAAAACCACTTTCCATTTTTTTAAAAGAAAATTCACAACATTTTTCTGTAAATCAGAGTGCAGCCTGCCAACCTGTGTTTTAAAACCTTCCATTTACATGATAAACATGACATTAAAATATGTAGGTATGATCATATTATCTGACTATGAGTATTACCCCCCTAGTTCCTTCTGCTAAGCTGCCACTTTTATATTAATAACTGGCAACATCTTTTGAAGGAAATGGGCCACCTCTCAGGTACAAAGGGAGATAATTGCTGGAAAAATAATATTATTGTATTAGATTTCTCATATTTTTAATTTGAGGGATTTTACAAATAGAAACTATATTATATTCAGTTAAAGTTTGTGTGTATATATAGCCAGCCACTTGAATGAATAAAGCCCCATCTTATATAAGGAAACAGAGGAATGCCCCATAGGTAAGAATGAGAAATCTTCTTTCTTTGAAAGATTTGTGGATAAGCGTGTCGTGAAATCTTGCAAGTGGACATTCTACTACTATGTGTTGTATTTTTGTGATCATTATGGAGTTTACCCTCCCCAATAATGCTTTATTCTTTGATTTGAAAGTCACTCACAGCAAACTACAAAGACATGCTAGAAATTATTTTATTTTATTTATTTATTTATTTTTTGGTTCCAGGGATTGAATTCACAACCTCATGCCTGCCAGGCAGGCACTTACACCACTGAGCTAAATCCCTGCCCCTATTTTTTGAGACAGGGTCTCACTATGCAATTCAGGCTGTCTTGAACTCGCTTTGTAGCCCAGGCTGGTCTCAAACTCACAACCATCCTCCTGCTTCAGTCTCCCGAGTGCTGAAATTAAAGGCATGTGTCACCACGCCTGGCTAGAAATTATTTTAATACTAACTCTAAGAAGATTTTAATTTAATATTTTCCAGTTTTTGAAAATGGAAATTTTTGCCTAAATATTTGTATGTATTTATGTGTGTACAGCTTGTAATTATAACATATATATAGTTTGTATGTGGTCCAACACATTTAACATGACATCATAATAACTTTTATCTACTGTGATATATTCCATGAAAGCAATTTTAAAACTAGGTACCTAAGTTTTATCATATGAGAGAACTGTACTTCCCTTTGGCTGATCATTTAAATTATTTCTTGTTTAAAAAAAATAATAAGCAAGACTGAAACCCATATACTTTTGTAGAAATCATTGACTTTATGCTTTGACTTGTAAGTGCATGGCTATAGGAATGGGAACAGGTCAGTGGTAATGAACTTTTTTTAAAGTTCTTAATTTCTTAATGCATAATGCCAATTCCTGCCCCCATTTCTCTCTTTCTCTGTCTTCTTTTTTTCTTTTTAGATTGAGACTGCCCAAGTTTGATAGGGCTTCTTTCTGCTTCTTTCCTAGCACTGTGTTTACATTTTTAGTTTTTGCGCATTTGATTCAAGAAATACTTTTCATAACAATACTTAGTTTTTAAATTATTGGTAGTATTATAGGCAGCTAAGTTAGATAGAAATTAATATACAGTCAGAGAAGAACTGGGCTCTCAAAGAAGTCAGCACAAAAGTAAATACATCAGAATTGTGACTGGAGGCAAATCTGAAGAAGGCCAAGACTCAAGATAGAGATGCAATGGCCAGGCCTACGTGCATCCTTGAGGGATAAACAGTAACTTGGAATTATACTGTAATTAGCATCACTTGGTCCAGTAAGTCCAGATAGTCACCAGTGACCGAGATAGGTGACTACAGCATCTGGACCCATTCCTTCCCCAAAATGTCTTTGTTTTTTTCCGCATACACTTACTACATGACTCATTTCCTTAGTTGAACAATACTGGCTAAACAACTATACTTGTCGTCCTGAAGGTTGATTGTACTTTGATTCACATTGTACCCACATTGTGACTGGTTTATAAATTACCCCTGACAAAGGATCTTGATGCCAGCCCACTTTTGGGACCCCTTCCTGTCTCTCAGGTGATATCTCTCACTGAATCTTTCCTACTCTTAACTTCTGTTGTTCCTTAAAATTCATTATTTGATATTCAAAGGACAAGAATTCAGCATATCTGATAGCTGACAAGTTGAGAGTTGTATTTCTCCTATATCAGTAGTAAGCTCAAACCTTTCTCATTTGCTTATTTATATTTTATATTGTGAGAACATGATGCAAAAATTTCTCAGTTCAAAAACTTTAGGGAGGGTACAAGAAACAGATCTGGTCTCAGCAATTATTTTTTCACTTAATAATTATAGTATCACTATATCCTTCATTTATATAGATTTATGGGCTTTTGAATTTATGTGTAAGTGTGTTTCTTTGGTCGTTATAAAATTTTACATCTTGTTGGAGGTAAAAGTTATTACTTTTAAAAATCTTAATGACATTTGAAAATAAAAGTTTTTGTTTTCTATATTCTATTGCTTTTTATTTTTAATATGTGTTAATCACATATCATTCACCAAGTTAGACATACTTAGCCATATAATAGATAAAATCCAAAGATGCTGTTAATTTATCTATAAATTTCTTTTCTTTGTGTCACTTATAATCCTAATACAAACTAAGAATTTTATATTTGTGCTTTATAGATATATAGTTTAGTGTGTCTCTTTTATTCATTTACCTATCTCTTCAGTAGTAACTCTGTGATCCCCTGTGCCACTTAGCCAACTTTTTAACCTTAAGAGAGCAACATAATCTCTTTGGTCTTTAGTTTATATATAAAATCCAAGAAGTTAAGTGGGTAATCTTGTTCTAACAGACTGCAGAAGTAAAGGATCTTACTTATTCACAGTTTATAAATTGATCATACCAGGTGAGAAAACATTTGTTTGCTATGATGTATACTGACAATACAGGAATAAAAGACAAGGTTTTCAATGATGCTACCTATCAAATCACATATTATATGCAAAGGTTAAATAAGATAAATGTGTTATTCCTTGGTGGTGTTTAGGCTTTAATTTTAATTCAGGTCCATACTTTGTGTCCTTCAAGTTTACATTTCAGATAAAATAGTTTCTGTTTTTTAAAGAAAAAAGTGAGCCATTAAAGAACCAGAACCTCCTAAGGTTTCTCCTGCAGGCTTCCTTCTGAAATGAAACTTACAGTCTCTTCTGCTTATCTACAGGGTGTACCTGATCTATACCTATTCAAATCTACCAGTTGGTAGCTTCAGGTTTAGGAATAAAAATGCAGTGAGTTGAACAGAAAGCAAAAACTTGAGCCAGAGGCAGAGGCAGAATGGTTTGATATTCTCAGTAGAAATGATGTCAAAATATTCAAAACATTTTTGGGAACCTTACTGTGACTTAGGAATAATATTGTTAAATCATATGAAATAGACAAGGACAAAGATAAGTAGTTATACCTGTTCTTTCCTAACTGGTGTGTGTATTTTCTAACTTCCTCTGTATCAGGGTTTGCTAAGGAATAGCAGCTATTTCTGCTTCTGATTCTCACTGTACAATTTTATTCTTTAAAAATTTTTAATTGTAAATTTAGTAAATGTGCAATATAGAATAATCATTACCATGGTAGATTTAGTGAAAAACAAAACAACTCATCCTTACTCCTCCCCATCTCACTCTCACTCTCTCTCTCTCTTTTTTTTTTTTTTTTTGTCTTTTTGAGACAGGGTCTCACAATGCAGTTCAGGTTGGCCTTGAGCTCACTTTGTAGCCCAGGCTGATCTCGAACTTGCAATGAGTCTCCTGCCTCAGCCTCCTGAGTGCTGAGATTACAAGAATGCACCACCATACCTGGCTACCCTGTGTCTCTTAACATTGGCCAGCTAATTTGTACTTTTTCCCTCCTTTGTTCATCCTTTCTCCATTTCTGAAATTGAAGGGAAACTAAAAAATAACTGTATTTGCACAGTTAAAATTTAACCTTTTTGAAACAAGTTTCAAAATTCAGTTCCCAGCAGAGCAGTAAATCTAATAAGTGGTACTACCTTGTAACTACCCTCAGTTCTTCCTATAAAGACATGTTTTTGATGTCATTGTTGTTTGATGTAAATGGTTTTATAATTTTCTTGCCTTCAAATTTGTCTTAAAATAAAATTTATTCAGCTTATTGAATGAATAAGCAATGCTGCATGGATTGCAGACTTAAAAGATTTATTTGGGCCTAGAGATTAGCAAAGATTTATCTCAAAGTCCATCTGTAATTGTTCCTGGTATCCCTGGGTGAGAGTGATTTAACTATCATTTGACAGCATTCTGACATGCACTCATTCATTCCTTTAACAAAGGGAGATATGACTTGGGGATCTTAGTTATATTCCCTTCCGATGCATTTGTTATGTCTTAAGCTTCTTTTTATTAATTCACATTCTAATTTTGGTTATACAGTAGTTGGCATTTTTTGTAATTCAAGATTAAGTTCTTTATCTAATTTTTGAGATGTTGCAGAGAAATCTTAGCCTTTCCTTCTGTCAACTTAACCATTTATTTGCACTTTGAAGTGACATGGGGTCTGGTCATTTTATCTGGTCACCAGATACTCAGGACACTCAGCAGCCTAGGTCTGCACATGTAAACCAACTGCGATCTGCAGCATGGCCTTTTTCAGTAAATAGCTTTGTTTCTGTAATGAAAAATTGTTGGAAGATTGTTTGTGTGTTCCAGCACTAGAGTATGATACATATAGAGGTATGTATCTCTCTTATTAGACCCCAATAGTATGCATCTTATCATGTAGCACTCCATGGGCAACAGGTACTTTTGTGTAAATGTGGGGAGTGTCTGGGCATGTCAAATTTTTTACCTGGCATAAAGGAGCTAACATTGAACTGGTCAAGAGTGCAGTGTTTGTATCACAATAAACAGGAACATTTTATAGAGTAGAATGGAAAACCTTATAAATTTTTAAAGATAAAAGAGAAAACTTCAAAGATATGTCTTCTACTTGAAGCAGGCTACTTCATACTGTGCCCCACATGCCATATAGTAAATTCTGTTTACTTCTGCTATGAGTGATTCTTTTCTGAAAAAGTATAACATACCCCAATCCAATCCAGTCTTGATGGAGAGGTGCTATCAAGCTTTATACAGCCCATCTTCTGAATAAAGCCTTCCTTAATAAAAGGAGATTTGACAATAGTGCCCTGAGATTCAAATATTGCCTAATGACCCCAGAATATTTTAGTCACATTTATTTTAAATGACTTGGACTGTCATGTTACAGGTGAAAAAAACTGAGGCTAAGATATTTAAAAAATTATATCTGGTCATATTCAAAGGTATTCAACCAACCAAAAAACCAAAATGTACATGATCTGCATAATTTTTCATCAAACCTTATTTCCTTTTCTTGGTACTGGTTTTCTCTAAGGCCATTAGGCTGGATAGTGGATTTACATGTGGAAGGGAATATGTAGCAATAAAATTAGATATGGAAACAGGAATAAGTCAGACTTTCCACTGTGTATCTCATCTTTAAAAATCCGTAATACTTGAAAACAACAGAGCCATCCCCAAGTCTGTGTGCTCTGGGAAATTTGCAAACTGCTTGAAGGGCAAAGCCCAATTTGCCTCATGCTCAAAGGACAGATTTTCCCAATAATGTTCAGCACAAGGTTTTGCATTAAAAAGGTTTAAATATTTGCTGATCTCAATTAAAGTAGATCCATCTCATGAAGTGAAATAAACAGCAAACAAATTCTTTTCATACAGAGTGTTCTACTTTTTAAGCATTCTTTCTGAGTGGAATTTTCTAAACGTTAATTAAATAAAATAGCAAAATAGTCAAAAAACATGGTAGGATTTTTAGGAGCTGTTAAGAATAAGAAGGAAAATCCAATTTTGAAATCTAAGACATATGATATAGATTACTAAGCCATATTGTTTTGGGTCAGTTACTTACAAAAACATCGGAGAAATATTTTACCTACATTGATACTTTGAAATGTGAACTATGTCACTTTTAATGTTAGTCAGTGACCTTCATTTCTCCTGTGATGAACACTGTAGATTTCAGAGTGGAGCAGCTGCATCTGCAGGGTTTCCTGGAGATGTTACAGGTGCTTGCGCATGAAATTCATATGCCTTACCTTTTCATTTAACTGTCACCACAGGTGCACAGCAGCCCCCACTGGCAAGAGGAGGGCAATATTGCAAATCCTCCTGAGCCAGTTCAGTACCTGTTAAGGTCAACTTTGCATGTTGTAACCATCTGGATTTTAAGCAGTTCATTTTTCGTTGATAGATGTTAAGAAAGAGGCAGCAACATTACTGAAGCATCCATGGAGGTTTTGATAAGACTTTGCACACAGTCAGCCTTAGTTTTACGGTTTATTTTTTTTGAAAGAAATTCCCACACAATGTTTAAATAACATTTTTCAACCCAGAAAACTATTGCATGCTGTGTGCATTTTTAATTGCAATTTTATCCTTGTAATTAGCAATTGATTATAAACTAGGTGAAGTTACTTTCTGATGCTAATAAGGTTTCTATCTTTTCATAATTTCAAATAGAAATATTAAATTGCTGGAACATTTTTTAGTGATTAGCAGTGATATGATCTACCTTGGTATCTAGAAACATCCTGTGCATAGATTATTCTCATAAAAGTTAAAATTAATTATTCACAGACTTTTTCTTTGTGGTTTACACAGCTTGCAGATCTATTTGGAACAAAATAAGCAATCATCTCAAGAACCTGGAGTGTGAAGTTATTTACTGAAGCAAGGGTCATGGTGTGTCACTACCCTGCCTTGTTAATTTGACAAATTCTAAATTGCAGAGAATGTGGCCCTATATCCTATGTCATACATACACTAGCAGTGGAATTTCAAGGATTTCTAGCTCCAGATATAGATTTTTACAACACTAAGAGGTACTGCACTGTCACAAGACTCCTGATACATTTCATGCACAATTATGCACACAGATAATACTAGCATCCTGTGAGATCAGTATCATAGGCAAAGTACTTACATGTAGACATCTCTGATCCTTAACACTCCCTTTACCCTGTCGTGTATCATAAAAGCCAGTCAGTCTCCTCATTCAGCAGATAGTTATTGAATTTATAGTTCAAGAAGCTATTCCAGGTACCTCAAGATAAGATAAAATATTGTGTTTCTGACAGGAGATCAGGTGACATTCTCTAGCAGGAGTAACTGTGATGAAATTTGGCTAGTTCAGGCAAAGCAAAAGGTGACAATTTCCCTCAGTACATTCTCAGGGATCCAAATTCATTTCTTTAGGCCATCTTCCCCATGATTCTTTCAGTTAGCTAAGACAGAATGTTGAAAAATGCACAGAGCCAAGCATGGTGTCACACACGTGTAATCCTAGCACTAGGGAAGCTGAAGCTGGAAGATTGCTTTAAGTTCAAAGTCAACCTGGGTTACATTGTGAGAGCCTATCTCAGAAAACCAAGCCAAGCCAAAACAAAACAAAATACACAGAATCGCTTGGATTTGTGTTTGTAAGTCATGCACCAGTTTGCCCACTCCCTATCTTTTACAATGACCCGGCAAAGTAATGATGATACCTGCATAGCGCAAACCATTCAAAGCAGTCTCAGCCTCTGATGATGTGCCTCCTCCTTGCATATTAACCTGCAGTGGACCCTACATGTACCCCAAGTCAAATCTTGATATCTGGTACTATCACTGTAGGGTCCTATGTCAGACTCCTTTTCTTGCATTTGAACAAGTAAGTACTCTTCGGTACTTTCAGCCTACTGTATATAGGACAGTTTTCATATAAAATTATTCCAGACTCATATGTATGCTAAAATAATCTTACATAAATGTATCTCACAAGGTTAGAATAAGTTTAATAATAATAATTTCTGTTACTCTTACTATTTGTTAGGTATTTTGCATGCATATTTTCATTCTACCTACCAGAGTAAAATATTACACCCATTTTGTAGACTAGAAAATATAACATACAAAGAGATTATATTACTTAGCTTGCTGATAATCACATTGCTCTTAAATATAGAACAACGGTGGGTCAGTATTAGAACTCATGATAATTCTGACCCCCAAACTCATGCCTTTAACTATACTGTATGGCTTTTGAAATATATTAATTGCCTAGGAAAATTATATAATTAGTTGTGAAGGAAAAAAGGAATTGTAATTGGCAGAGAAGAATGGATTGAAGAAGTACGGCTCTACGTGTAAACTTAAATGTTGAAAGACTAGCTATGAGATTGTTGTCTTGGTTTTCTTGAAATTGAGAGCACTTACTTGATAAACTAGCTGCTAATCTAGGGCATGAGAGATCATTTTAGTGCAGGGCTTCTGTGAAGATAGTCTCCATCCTCCAGGGGAAGCTTCATGTGGCTTATGCTGCTTAGCATCAGACCGTGGCTCACAGACCCTCTGCAGATGAGTGTAAAGGAATGTGGTAGAGGTCCTTGGACAGAAAGGTTAAGAGGCTTCAGGGACCCTGAATAGCAATGATGGATGGTAGAACATGAGGCGTTACCTGCCAGAAGGTTGTCACCACATGTCTTGAGTCTCATGGAGATCATCACCAGGTATACTGAGGTCCCACCATACAGGTTGCCATCAAGAGCACCAAGATGGCCTTTCTCATCAGCAGCCTTACTCAAGGTCCCTAGGCAACCAAGGTGACTGTTGCCTAGCCACTGCCTCTGGGCTGAGCCCTGCTGACTCAGATGACACCTGGATATACTCAAGGGAAGATGGCCAGGATCCAGGGCATGCAGAAGGGGTGCCCTAGACAGTAAGTTGGGGGGACCTCTTAACCACTTTTAATCCTTGGTCTTTTTTCATATATGTTTAGTATTTAATTGTCTTCTTTGTATCTTTTGTGTATTTCCACCCACTGGGGTATTTTTCTTTTAGCTGTCTAATCTTTAGCCTATATTAAGAATGTTATATTTTCTCATATGTAAAACTGTATCGTTAGGCTATGTAAACATATTCAGATCCACACATATCTGGTCAGTTGATATGTAATGAAGTGGCATCATAATTAAGAAAGGTGAATCTGGGTAAGTTGAATAACTTTATGTTTAAAAATAAAGAAACTTGATTTCTGTCTTATACCATATATAAATACCCAGTGGATTATAGATTTCAATATGAAAGTTGAAACAATAAAGCCTCTAAATATAAAATAGTGGCGCATGGGGGATTTAGCTCAGCAGCACAGTGCTTGCCTGTCAAGCATAAGGTCCTGAGTTTGATTCCTGGTGCCAAAAAAGAAAAAAAAAGTGTGTAAAAGAGTGGGATATATTTATATAGAAGATTTCTTATACAGAACAAAAGGAATACTTAATTAAAAGGGAAAAGATTGATAAATTCATCTACATAAAAATTAGGAATTTATCCAAAGATACCAACAAAAGAGTGAGCAAAAAGTCACAGACTGGAAGATTTTTCAACACATATAAATGATGAAGGGCTCAGAATGTACCAATAACTCCTGCACATAAATAAGAAAAAAGATGACAACATAGGAGAAAAATGAACAAAACACTTGAAGAGACACTGTATGAGAAATGATTAACCAAATGAATAATAGACATGTAATAGATATGCAAATTAAAACCAACAGGTCCCTAGAAATTTGCCTATTAATCATTAAGTTTTCTGAGAAATAGAAATTTTGTACTTAATATATACTTCCTTTTTTTAGCCTCCTCCTGTTGAACAAATAAGTAATCATTATGAGCAATTACACTGATAGATACTTCTAGAATAATGACCAAAAGAGCCTTGTGGTACTTTAATGAGATTTTCTGTACTGCTAGCTCCATTCTCCCCCTTTTTAGGTCACGTGTCAGTGTTTATTGGGAAGTGTAGGTTCTTCTGCTTCTGAGAAGAGGCAGAAATGGAAGAGGGTGGTGAGAATGATGACAAACTAGATAGGGAACGCTTCCCTTCTGTCCACTTTCTGGACTTATTTCTGCAATGCTAGAATGCAAGATGAGATCTCTAATTTTCCCTAAATTTGTATGAGTTAAATATGTCCTTTTCTTCTCTAATCTCAAGTGGACCTGACTGATGCCTTAACCTCCAGGTATAGGAGATGTTGTGGTTTATATCTAGATGTTCCCCAAGAACCTTGAATGCTCATAGGCAGGACTTTTAGGAGACAGGGTCTGGTTGGAAGGGAGGTCACTGGATATTTGATTTAGAAGGGTGTATCTCCCTCTGTAGCTCCTTCCCTTTCTCTCTCTGCTTCCCAGCTGACATGATATGTAACCCTCCTCTGCACCAGCCCTACCGTATGCCATCCTTGCTCTGGAGCCAGCAGACTATGAACTGAAGCCTCTAAAATACATGAGTCCAAATAACCTTTCTCCTTTACAGTGTGGGTCTCAGGTATTGTGCCCCAGCAGCAAGGGAAGTGACTAACTAAGGGGAGGGAGCCGGGCGTTGTGGTGCACGCATTTAATCCCAGCACTTAGGAGGCTGAGGTAGGAGAAGCATTGTGAATTCGAGGCAGGCCTGTGCCACACAGTGCAACCCTGCCTTGAAAAACCAGGGCTGGGAGTTTGGCTTAGTGACTTAAATGCCTGTCTGACAGGCGCGAGGTTGTGAGTTCAATCCCAGGTGCTGATGCCGCAAAAAAACAAAAACAAAACAAACAAACAAACAAACAAAAAACTCAGGGGAGGTCCCCATACCAGTGTACCAGTGTTTCACACCACTAAGAATAGAAACAGCATATTCCTGCATTGTTCTCTATACTCATTAGTGAGAATCTCCAATCATACAGTGAATTATTATGCTTCTTTGTTCTTAAGCTAAACTTGGAAAAACAAACTGCCTACCAGCAAGGTGAGAAGTGGCTATTTGCCATTCTCATGTTTACCAACTTATTTTGATCTGTTTTGACAAAAACACTTTATTTCCATCACAACAAATTGACTTTCTGTCCCCAACAGGCTGTAATCCTTCATTGTTCCAGCACTGACCCTTTTGATAACAGTAACTAATTCTTACTTCACAATACTTTTCACATTTTGATTAAAACTTGTCTCTCTCAAATTGTTTCTTCTGGTGAAAGCTTTTCCCATTTGAATTATTCTTATGAATACAGAAGTATGTATAAATCATTAATCCAACACTCATTTGTAGACATGTAGTACTGTCTAAAAGACCTTGAATCATCCCCTAAATTCTTAAATCTTTACCACATGATGTATCCCAACAGCTAAAGAAGACTAAGTCTTCATTTCATCCTTGTTTCCCTTTCATTTTCTTTCTTGGCTCACAAATAAGGTTTGCGTAGCTTCTTAGTTTGCTTCTGATGGTCTTTCTAAATTCTAAGATACATAGGTAGCATTATAATTAACTGCTGTTGCACTGAAGATAGACTGTGTGGGTACAAATCTTCAATTTGCCATTTGCTACCTTCATCTTTTCAAATAATAAGAGGCCTTCTTCTCGTCTGCTTGGTATTGTAAGGATTGAATCAATACATAGGATGCAGTAAGCGAAATGTTTTGTGGCCTGAGTGGATGTCATTGAATAGTGAACCAGGCAATCATGACCTGGCTTTGTCAGTTGTGGTTCAGACGGTGATAGCAAACATTACAAATTTGGAAGCCCTAGATTTTAGGATGGCATGTTCCCTTTTCTTGGACATTGCATTCTGCTTTGCACAAGCTCGGTAGCATGTTGGTAGAAATGTAGACACAAGGCATCTCCAGGATTGGGGGGTGGGGTGTCACACCACTACCATGTAATTATCTAACTTGGGGCAAATCAGTCACTCTGACCTTAATTTCCTAAATTTGTCTTATTTTTTTTTAAGATTGTGTCAGGATCAAATATGTTAATTCATATGAACATACTTTAAAAATTTTAGATCTCTACATAATTGTAATATCAGTTGTAATGATTAATATTATTCTTTTGCTGTTGAGAAACATGTCATAAATGATTTTTATTGAAATAAGACATTTATCCAAATGGGAAATTTCTAACTGTAAATATCAAACAGGAAATATTTTGAGTGAGGATGATCCAGGTTCCTGTAGGCAAATATATTTTAATATTAATGGAAGCATATAAAACATAATTGTGAAAGAAATTGGACCTAGGTGATCCAAAAGTATTCAAGAAAGGTAAGACTTCTTAAGTAGGATTGTTTTGGAAATTTTATTAGAGTTTAACTTCTTAAATTTCATGGAAGCTGTGCAAGGAACATGTTATTGGCTGAGTTTCTCAGAAACAGGAATTGAGCCAGAAGTTGGTGTACAAGATTTTTATCTCACTCACTGGAGACCGAAGCCTGAGAAAGGAAAGGGGAGACAGCAGGACTGTTGTAGAAAAAGGTCTGACTGGGCTTAGCCCAGCTTTCTAAGGAACTCTGGACTAAACCTGGTCTGCAGAACATCCTGCATCTGAACATGATACCCCTGCCTTGCTTAGCTTCTAGTGCCGCTGTCCAGGGAAGGTGCTGAGATAATTCCTGAAGAAGCCCACAGCTGCAGGTTGGCTACTGACCCACAGCAGTGCAGCTTCTTTGAAACAAGGTTTGAGTGGTATCTCTGCATCTACCATGAACCAGGGGAAGGAAAGAACCAGTGAGCTGGATGTAGTAATGCATACCTGTAATCCAAGCACTCCAGGAGAAAACCAAGACAAGAGGTTGTAAGTTTGAGGACAGCATGGACAACTTAGCAATAAAAAATATTCTGAAGATATAGCTCATTGTAGGGACCTTGGATTCAATTCCTGTTGCAGTTAATCAGTCAATCAACAACCAACCAATCCAACAACCAAGAACTCCTAAGTAAATATTTTCAGGACAGCATTAGAAAACAGAGTGGACAATAAGTATTCCTGGACAAGAATCAACAGAAATGATCATGTTTATCTTCATCCAGTAATTGCTAAAATCCATAGAAAACTTATTCCACTCAGTGAAATAATATATATTTAGAAAGGAAAATAGACTCAACTTCTTTGTTAATTTACTACCTTAACATTTTTACATAAAACTGAAATGTTGTGTAACAACAAAAAATTCTGTTAAAACAATAAAGTTTTAGTCATTTTTATAAATACTGTGATATCAATTTGATATATAAACTACTATAAGTTTCTTGTCATTGCCGACATAAATGATCTTTTTAAAAATAGATAGAATATAAGCATGTTCAAATAGTCAAAATATATTTTAAAGAAAAGTAAGAGAGTAGATTTCAAAGTTTAGTTTAATGCTGAAATTTCATAAGGTTTCACAGTCATGAGAAGTATAAATAATTTATCATGTATTATAAAAAATGTAATTATTGCTATGAAAATTTACCAACATATATAATCAACAATGTCACAGATAAATTACTCTAGTATATAAATATTAGATTTAAAACAATATGTGCAAACATTTTATCTGTTTAATTGTGCATTTTAAATGTCCAGGAACTTGACAATACTAATATATCAAGTTTTATGGAATTGAATAAGCTTCTTGGCATATGTAATTTTATTTTATTGTCAACTAGATTTTCTGAACTTGGATTCTGTTTTTATGTTCATTTGTAATGACTATTTCATTTATTCAGTGACTATTTCAAAGGTTAATCTGAAATAGACTCCACAATAAATTCATACAGGTTGTGTTAAGGAAATTGTCTACCAAAGAGGACCAGGCATGTTAATTTGATCCAAGTAATTTACTTACAGACTAGTGCTGAATGAGGAGATTCAGAAGATTCCTCAGATGTTCCTGCTGAGCTGGAGTCCTTTGTTCCTTTTGCTTATTGGTCTACTGTAATGTCAGTGATGTTGTCAGAAAGGAGCAAGGCAGAAGAGAAAGCAAAGGACATTGAGGTCAGGCCTGGATTCACTCCTGAAGTGACTCAGAAGCTAGGTAGACTTGAGGGGGTCATTTATTCTTGAGCTACTTTTCTAAATAGATTGCTGACACCCAGTTAACAAGATCATCAGGGCTGTGATGATGGCCCAGAAATGAAATCCAACATGCAAGTGCATTGCAGGCTGCCCAACTTTATTCACGTTATCATCAGTGAACTCTTTTCCCTGGACATGCCAATCCCTCCTACATCCTGTTATGCCAGAATTTTACATGTATGATATTAATCCAGTGCTGTCTCACTCTGGTTTGGCAGTGATCAGCAGGCAAAAATGTGGGTGATTGTGGCCCTGATGTGACCTTCTGGCAGGTGTCTGAGGACTCAACCATATCTATTATCACTGAGCTCAGTGTGCCAGCTCACCAGTGTACTGTAGGCACAGCAATTGAGTGATGTTCTGTCTTGGGTAACATGCCAATTACAGCACTGTTAGGTTTAAAAATTTCCAAGAAAATGTCATTTCAAATCATTAAAATAATAGCTAGAGTGATTCTATTATAGGTAACTCATTATTACAAAATTCATGTCAATAAAATGATAAAACGCTTGAAATGGAATGATTCCATCAAACACATTGGTTTTACGTGGCTGTCATAGCTCAGTTCTCATCTTGTTTTCTGGGATATTTTTGGCTACTCCAACTCCAAGTCCATATGGAGAGGTATTTCAGTGTGGATAATTAAAAAATAAATTGTAGTCTTCAAACCTTTTCTCTTTTACGGTCCTTGCTAAATTATAGATAGATGGGATTGTCCTTTTTATTTATCTTGAAAATGTGACTGAACAGAGATATAGACTTATTTTTCATAAATATATTGGAGTGCTTTCCTTAAAGGGTGCTCTCATTTGTTCCTTGTTCAGTTGTGATACATTGTGTTTCACTGTGCTCCTTCTGTGGTGAGACCAGCAGAAGGTACAAAATCTTCTTTCCTCCTCCAGTCTCTCACCATGTCTAGTTGCATCATTCGCCTGTTTCCATGTGTTTTTGAGCATAGTTTGATTTGCTCTCGAATCGCTCCTAGGTGGCCTGGTGACATGAACTGAGTCACACTTCGATGATCTCTTCCTACAGACCAGACTGTGATAAAAAGCACAGGTCGTACAGGATGAATCTTGGCTCCACAATCTGGTTCGTCCTGTAGCTGCCTTGTCCCTTTGACAAGGTCCCAGCCTCTATGACTGTCTTCTGAAGTTGATAAAAATTAAATGAGCTCAAATCTGAGCACATCACAAACAGTAAAAACTAAGTCAGATCTTGGCTTTCATCTTGCTAACTGAAAGAATAAGTTGTAGGATGCTGTTTATTGGTCTTGCTTTAATCTATATTTCGTTCTCCAAACTTACATCAATCATAGTTCCAGGAAGCATAACTGAAGAGTATGTAATCTTACTACTCTGGCTGGTGTGTGTGCTTCAAAACCCCAGATATTTTTGGTCTGGTGAAACTTCTCATAAAACAAGCTTTGCTGAATTGATTTTTTCAGCTCTGAGAACATGCTTTAGGATGAGTTGTATAGCATTTGTGAATATAGTTATAAAATACATGAAAAATATAGTAGATATTCTATGCATACCCATTTTTTCTTTTTAAATATTTTCTTTTTTGTTTGTCTTTTCCTGTCTCCCCCTCCCTCCCTCCCTTTCTTACTTTCTTCCTTCTTTTCTTCCTATTTTGTTTTTAACTGATATGGAATGAGACAAGAATCTGTAGATACAAAATCCTCCCTACCCACCCTCCTCCCCTCCCCTTCGCTCTTCTCCTCTCCTCTCCTCTCATCTTCTCCTTCCTTCCTTCCTTCCTTCCTTCCTTCCTTCCTTCCTTCCTTCCTTCCTTCCTTGTGTTTAGTTGTTACAGATTGAGGCAAGAATCTGTAGATAACAAATCATTAAATATCTATAGGTAACTGCCCCTGCCCCTGGAACATTTTGCACTGTTTGGAGACCTTTTAGGTTGTCACCACTGAGGAAAGAGTTGGCCCCTGGCATCAGGTGTATCAAAACCAGGGATACAGCTGAACATTCTACAGCGCTCCCTTCACCTAGGTGCGACATACTCAACTCTGACTTTCTAGGACAGGACTCTGACTTCCTGTGAGGCTGCTGTGTCCAGTTGTACTCTTTCTGTGCTGATTCCAGACTCTACTATTCCCCTAAATTCCTTCATGGTCTGATTATAAATAAACTTAGTTTCAAATTTCAGACTGTGCCTGTAAATGCCTTGCCTTTCACACTGAGTTATGGGCCTTCCTCTTTTCCATTGGGTTTTGATAAACTAAGGAAGAAAAACTGGCTTACCCAATATTGGAAAACACACTTTACTTTACCAGATCAGCCAGGTGGTGATCAGGGAGCACGCCCTGTGAAGGAGGTTAAGTCTGGCTGTGCAGAGATAAACAATTCTGAAAGTCTTTTTTTTTTTTTTTTTTTGGTGGCACCAAGGATTGAACTCACAGCCTCATGCCTACCAGACAGGCACTTAAGCCACTGAGCCAAACTCCCAGGCCTAGTTTTTTGAGACAGAGTCACCATATGTAGTTCAGACTGGCCTTGTGCTCACGTTGTAGCCCAGGCCAGCCTCAAACTCACAACGCTCCTCCTACCTCAGCCTCTGGTTTTGAAACAGAGTCACCCTATGTAGTTCAGACTGGCCTTGTGCTCACGTTGTAGCCCAGGCCAGCCTCAAACTCACAACACTCCTCCTACCTCAGCCTCTGGAGTGCTGGGATTAAAGGCGTGCGCCACCACACCGGGCTATGAAAGTCATTTTCCATAACTAACAAACTGCAATTTAATTCTGTATTTTAAGGGAATTCTAAAAACCTCCGTCAGGTTTAAAAGGTGCCATCCTTTCAATTTACAGCTGATTTGTTTTTGTGTTATGGTGGAAATAAATCCTTAACTTAAGAATGGAAACAACTTTTCAAATCTTTAATAAAACAGTTACAAAAGTCATTTAATATCATTCTGGGAAAATAGTATCCCATTATGCCAGTGTGATTCCAGAAATACCGCAGAATGTTTTAGTGATGTTTAGTAATTTTAAACTGAAGGAATCATTCATACTGAAAGCAAGAAAAATAGCCTGAAAACAGGTCAAGCCAAAAAAGTATCCTGTAATAATATAGCTCAAATTCAATGTTCCTGTGGGGATGCCATGACATTGGTGATATAGAATGCAGAGTTTCACTGTTATTATAACACTATGGCTTAAACGTGATCCTTGTCAGGATTGTAATGAGTTTCCAGTCATTAATGGAACTGATAAATAAATAAGACAACTGCTCACTGCTGCAGTACACATTTGAGAAAGCCATATGCCTTTGAGTGCTTAGCTCCTATGTATTTCACAAGCCACATCTGAGCCACACATGGCTGAGATTCCTGTCAACCAAGTCCCATCTGCTGAAAGTCTCATCAGACTGAAAAATCTCTGCCTGCTCAATTTCTCATTGATATAGGTCATGCTAAGTGTGTTTACATGCATTAACCCTGAAATGTACAGGTAGTCTGTAGTCTTCACATAGTTACTTAGATTTAGAGGGATGAGAGTTGGAATTGAATCTAGTGTCCCATAGCTATTAAGTTACATTAGGGTATGAAACTTAGGTCTTATACTAAAGTGTGTATTCCTAGGTTCCTCATACTGCCTCATTACCACTGATTGTATCTATGCAAGACCCTGTTTGGGAATCTTCAATTCAAAATACATCATGCTAAGTCACCATCTTGTTGCTTATTTCTAATGATATTCTCAGAATGTATTAATGTGTGTAATACAAATATGACTTGTGTGTACAATTTTATAGCCATAAGATCCTATCTTGCCTGCTCTCCTGTGATTTATGATGCTGTCTTCTGCTTTAATGTATCTTAAGGCCTTTCCACACACAGCTTCAACAAGACTGGCATTCAGCAGGTATTCAGGGACCTGGCTATGTTGCTTGTTGTTAGATTATTTGATGCCCTGACAGTGGATAAGTTTCTCAATAAATTCACTGTATTTATTATTTTGCCTTAATTTTTTTTACTGTACCCTCAAGTTATGTATCCAGTGTTTTTTATAAAAAAATCAATCCAGGAGGTTTCTTTATATGCCAGGAATGCTGTCACTTTTCCATACATATAATAAGGAGTATAAATATCACCACATTTATTGTTTCTCTTTTACTCTGCTTTGAATGATTTTTCCATACCAAGTATTCATTTAATCAGTTGCTAGTGGTTTTCACTTTTCTGCCTACTTGGGAATTTCTTTGTTAATGCAGATTATTAACTTGACTTACCCATGTTGCATTCTGATAGTTTAACAATTTTATTATTTTAAACATTAATTCTTTGATCTTCCTAAATAGCTTTTAAGAAATATTAAAAACTCTTTTTGCTATTATCATTATTGTCAATTATTCTAACACCATTTATCAAGTCATATAATATCTCAATAATTTGGAATGTTTCATAAACTAACACATGATTTCGTGTCTGAAATTTGGGCACCTTTCTCTGGACTTGAATTTGTTTCATTACTGATTTTGTTCCAGGCACAACATTTAATTACTATAATTCAAAACTGTGAAATTTGATTGGAAAATTCTCTGTATTGCTAAATCTTTTGTAATATGTTTTGGCTATTCCATGATTATTTTTCTTTCATGAAAAATTAAATGAGTGTTCTCCAAAGATCAGCAACAGAGAGAGAGCCTCTTGAATGACCTGGTTCATTTTCTAATGGGGGGTAAGGCTAAACTGAACCCCATTTCAATATGATATCAATTTTAACTTGCAAAGATCAAACTTTCAACATTTTTGTCAATTGAAAAAAAATTTTTTTGATGTGTTTTATCCTAGAATTACAGATTTTGTGTCTCTATAAGCTATTTAAAAGGTGTCATCATTTGTTTTTCTCCCTATACATAGGAACACAACCAAACTGAGTCAGAAGAGGAGTTATCTTTTTCTTTGCTTTTGAGCAGAGCTAGTCCACATTATAAACCAGAGCTCTGACTTGACCTTGAGTCCCCTCCAAACCAAGTGACAGTTTCTCTATTTTAAGATACCCCCTTGGGCAACCTGCAAGGGACTTTTCTTTCTAAGACTAATTTCCTGAATCTCTGGCTAAAGAGAGAAGGTTAATAGTTTAGGGAGTTTGTTTACAGGCCATTAGAAACAATTAGCACATTGCTGAGATTAAAAGCACTTCTCAAGAATGCTAGATGGCCTGGGAGGGAGGCAGCACTTTAGAAACGTCTATTTTTAGTACCTAATTAAAACAGACTTGGAGATCCCCATCCTCTCTGGCCAGACTGTTTCATATTTTAATTATCAAAATATTCTTAATTTCCTCCCTGCTAAATTTTGCCTCCAGTAACTTAAAGTAAAAGTAACCTAAAACCTTATTTATGAAAAAATTTATAAATCACCTCATTACTTTCTTATTTTAGAAAGATCATTCCAACTACTATATTTCCCCTCTTTGATATTTTTCCCTTAAATTTTTCATTTGTTCATGTTTTTCCTTTAAACCTAAAAATGCGCCTTTTGTTCCACTTTCACTGTTCTCAAAGCTCTAGAGGACATCAGCCTCAGGAGCTCCGAGCTCCTTTCTAGGGTCTCAGCCCTGCTGCTCTTCCTTCTGGAGCAACTTCCTCAAGCTGTTCACCTCCTATTTTCAATTTTTGAGAGCTTGTACAAATCTTACCTGCTCTATGAAGTCTTTTAAGTCTTCACTTTAAACTGAAATCCCACTCCCTTTCATGTAAATACTTAAATGTTTTCCCTTGTTACTGGACAAGGCCTGACAAAGTTCCTAAAAGTGAAATAAGAATCCTAATCCATTCTACCCATTGAATAGGTTTGCAAGTTCACTGACTCCTGTTGCAGAAAAGGAATTTTTCTGGACAAATCAGTAAGAGGAATCGGAAGGGTTTATTAAGCAGACATTTAAGAAGATTCTGCAGTTTGGAGCTGGGAATATTTTTTAGCAGTGGAAATCTGTGGAATTTGTCAATCTATAATCTTGGTCTTGTTTGGCAGATTGGGGAACTATGGCCCACCCACAGAGAGATAATGCTGTATTCATAGGGGAAAACCTATTTTACAGGTGAAAAGATGTTCTTTTCATGGGTCTTACGGTTTATACATTGTGTCAACTTGAGAAGTCTAGAAACTTAATTAAGTAAGGCAGCAGCTCTACATCCTGGGGTGTAGAGTGCAAGCAGATACCTGTTCATTGTGTCAAGTTGAGAAGGTCAGAAGTTTAACTGAGAGACTCAGCAGGGAGCCAGGGGTCTTACTTTGTAAACATCCTCATCCTGTGCAAAGGAAGGCAAGGAGATTTGTGGATGCTACACCCACCATGGTGGGGGAGGGGGGTCCTGTGTACAATATAAGGGAAGAGAAGAGGCTTGCTCAGCACCCCCCTTTTACTCTGGCTCCTTTTACTCTGGCTGCTGCCTTGAAGTGTTGTTCCTGTGCCATGCCACCCTGCCTTGGAACCAGCTGATTGTGGACTGAAACCTCCAAAAACTGTAAATTAAATAAACCTTTCTTCCCTAATTTTGGGTGTCAGGTGTTTTGTCTCAGCAACGAGGGAAAAGTAACCGAGACAATGGGGGAAAGAGACCATTTGTGAGTGAAAAGAGAATGACTGAACCCATTTGCAGGTAAAAGTGAATTTCTCAGGCTTATGGTGTTCTGCAAGAATAGGTAAAAAATAAGAATTAAACTTGCCTTGGGTTCTAAAGCTGAAGCTTTCATTTTTAAAATAATGATTTTAAGATTTCAAAATTCTCTCTCTCTTTTCTACCTATCTTTATTTCTTCTATCCTACCACCTTCCCAGTACTTGATGCCCCAGTCAGTATATCTCATCTGTCTCTCATATTCCCTACAGTGCTACGTTCATACTCACTCTGTTACAAGGTTTGGGGTTGGTAAAGTCTTCTCTTAGAGGCGGTTTCTAGGTTCTTCCTATCCTGAACAAAGATTTGGTCAAGAAAATCACAAATGGTGGCAAGGTTTTACATTTATTAAAGGTAGGGAAAGAAACATGCTGTCCAGGAGAGTTTGGGCCAACTAAAAGTAGAAAAAGAAGTATACTATACAGCCTGAGAGTGGGCTACTGCAAAAGAACACAGTAATGAAAAGCTCAGTGGTGACTATCCTTTTTGTATCACCCTTTCCTTAGGCTGACATCAGATCTAGCCTATCCTGTTGTTATAGGAATGATATTGATATAGGGGAAAGAAATTACCAACCTGCTAAATGTCCAGTATGAGTTAGTGTTCTCTAAAATTGAAGAATGAATTTTAGAAACAATGGAGGTTAAGAGCAGAATATCTTTATTGAAGGAAAGAAGTATTCTGAGAGACAACAGGGGTCCCAAGTGGGTTGCCAAACTCAGGGGTTGCAAGGAGAACAATTACATACAGGACACATAATTTATAATATTATTTATAATTGTCACCCAAGGAGTCAAATACAAAGAAAGTGCAGGAAATTTGTTCATAACACTAAAGACCTACAAAATCCAGCTGAGGGCAGTAATCTGCATGAGTTCAGCTGAAAACCTAGAACCCAGGACAATGACTAGTGCATGTTTGTTTCACAGATATGCACTGGGAAGACCCAAAGGTCAGTAGTGGAAACTAGAAAGTCTATGCCAGTGGTGTGAAGGATCTGTGTCAGTAGGTTGAGGGTTCTGCAGTGGACCCAAGAAGTGACACTCAAAATAAGGACCAGGACTCCCCCAAAAGTGAATCACAGCCATTCTCTGCAACAAGGTCCTGAGCTCCTCCAATGATAACAGCCGAGTTCATATCAGGAGTGCCAGCATGACAAGCTCCTCCAGGAGAACCGATGGCTCCAAACAACACTTAAGAGAACCCACAATGCTTCTCTCTTCCTTTTCACATCTCCTTTTTATGCTGGCAGTAGTCCTCAGCTGGGCCATCCTTGCTAAGTACCATGCTGATTCAGTCCAGCTGGTGTTGAGGTTGACCACCAATTACCAATCCACTCCACCCTGCCTTTTCTAAGGATTTTTATACAGCAAAACTACAAGATGAGGTGGGTCCAAGGTGGGAAAAAATGTGAAATCACAAGGTGGACTTGAGGTGGGACAAAACTATGGTCAACCAATAAGATTACAAGCATAATTGCTCAGGTAATATTGATTAAATCAGGATCAAATGGAGAAGCAAATCGGGGAGCAAGTGGGCATGAGTACAGAACAGGGGCTTTTCCTATAGGGGATTTGGTTAGTGGGTCTTCCTGGCTTCCTCAAGCTGATAGATACCTATTTAGAATATCAATTCCTGATGTTTATCCTTAGGAAGTATGTGGGTGCATTTGTTTTATCTTTTGTCTTGAGATCTGGCACCCAGTAGAGGTGCCTGTCTCCCCCACAGTTGCAAGGTTTCTCTATGTCTGCACTGGCAGCATTGAGGGCCTGACCCTTCCTGACTGCCTATAATATTTCTATCTAACTTAGCTGTCCATAATAATATCAGGACCTCTAAATGATATAGGGGAAATACTACAGTTCCCAACCTGTTAGATGTCTGATAATGCTGAGTTCATGTTCCCCGAAATCAAAGATTGAATTCTGAGAAACAATGGAGGTTAAGAGTAGGAAATTTTACTGAGGGAAAAACAGCCCCTGCCTAAGAGAGACAGGAGGGGACCTGGAAGATGGGTTTCCATGGACACCACTTAAAGGGAAGCTTTTTTGACTTGGGTACAAAATCACAAGGTGGGTATAAGGTGTGACAAATCTATGATCAACTAATAAGATTCTAAGTATAGTTGCTTAGGTAATATTGATCCAACGGGGAAGCAAGTGTACAAGGAAAGAACAAGGCTCTTTCTTGGAAGGGATGGGTCGGGAGGTCTTGATCCCCTACCCAGGTGACTGATGCCTATTTAGAGTATGATCTTTATTGTTTATTCCCAGAGGTAAGTATGTAGGTTTAGTCATTTTGTCTTTGTCTTGAAGCCTGGCCTTCAACAATGTGACTCCATCCACAACTGTAACATGTTCTTATCTTGTACCCTGACTTCTTCCATTGCCTAGCCCTGTCTGACTCTCTGTATTTCTACCTAACATAGCTGTCTATAAAACTATCTGAACTTCTGGGTTCTCATAAGAAGTCCAGGACTTTGGAAATTATTGTGGGCTGTGTCCTGGGATTTGCAATTAACAAATCACATTCATTTCCCCAGCCAGTCTGTCATGCCCTAATCTTCTACCTCAGTTCCATTGTCTCAGTGACTATTATTGGTGCTCCTCACTATATTTTGGTTTTGTAATCATTTCATTTTTCTCTCTTTACTACTGCAAAAGTTGAAATTATTTAATATACACTTGCACCAGGGATTGAACTCACAACCTTGCACCTGCCAGACAGGTGGTTGAGCCACTGAGCCAAACTCCCAGCCCTGGTTTTTTTTGAGGCAGGGTCGCACTATGTAGCTCAGGCCGGCCTTGCGCTCGCGTTGTAGCCAAGCTGGCCTCGAACTCACAACGCTCTGCCTACCTCAGCCTCCCGAGTGCTGGGATTAAATGCGTGCGCCACCACGCCCGGCTATTTAATATACACTTGAGTCCATTATATTTTTATGTTGTACACTGCAGTTTTACATAGATGTTGATCATCACCTTGTTTTTGGCTTTTGGGTCCCAGAGATACATTTCCAGGTTCTTGGTGTCTTGAACAAAGCATTGGACAAGATATGTAGAAAAGTTAGCAAAGATATACATTTTCTGAAGGTGGGAAAGAAACTGCAGAGTGAGAGCAAACTATGAAAGGCTCACAGTAGCCACCAGGATAATAGCTAAGGTCTCTTGTAACTCCAGTTCCTAGAATGCTTCTCCTCCTATACAGATAAGGCATTTGGAGTGATTATCCTATCAGAAATTCCTGATACGAACTTTCAACTGTCCTACTAAAGGCCTTGATTTCTTTCCAGATGTAAATGAAGAATCGTAAACTGTACTTTTCTGATTGTCCTGCATGTCTACTTGCTCAAAGTGTTTTGCCCCACCATTGTATCCTATCTTAACCAATCCAATAATATTTTAAAAAAGAAAAAGATAGTTACACACCTTGCAACCCTAATCAGAGTCCTTATGTACCCACTTCCTCATACTTCACCAACTCTGCTTTCCAGACACTGGTCTTACCCTGTTATTAGAGCAGTCTATACTCCCTCCTGCCATGCGGGGTTGGCACATACTGTTTCTTTTACCTCTATAGTTGTCCCAACCTTCCCAAACCTAACCATACCTCTACCCCACAAATTTGCGTAGTAAGCAAAAGCTTTGCAAAGACTTTAACTGTCAGGGACATTTAGCACCAACATCTGTGTCTTAGTTACTTTTCTCATTGATGAGACAAAATACTTAACACTCAAAGGAGGAAAGGTTTATTTTGGCTCACAGTTCATAGAGGTTCAGTCCACAGTCAGCTGGCACCAAGGCAGGGTGACATGGCAGAGAGCCATCACAGAGCAAAAAGAGTCCATGGCAAAGCAGGGCAAGCAAAAGGGAGCCAGCAGTGAAGTAGCAAGCAGTAAATGACAAGCAGCAGTCCTCTTTTTATCCCTTATGTTCTGTTCGGGTTACTTGCCCTTAGGGTGGGTAGCACTCACGTCCAGGGTGGGACACTGTTAATCCTAGCATCACACCGTGAATCAATCTTAGTATCACATCCCTAATCCAAGCGTCACATATTTTAGATCTATCCACCTAGGAAAAGCTCCACCTATGACCACATGAGAGTTTGGGGAGACATCTAGACATAAACCACTAACTACAGATAGGTAATTGAAGTCACCTGGTAGCCAGCTATGTGTCCTATTTTCCTTGCTGTTAGATGTTGCCTACCAAACTGTGGGTTCATAGGGGCACTGTCCTATTGAATTAGCAGTAAGCTTTTATGCAAAGGAATTGGCTGGTCATGCCTGGAAAAAGAATGTCATGTGCCAAATCACAGATAATGAATGAGCTGTCTTGGCCTATGCAGAGGGAGAAGCTGTGGCTTTACCACAGCAGAGTAAAACCAGACATCTAAGAAAGGAATTTGTTAGCTAGGCACAGTGGTGCATGCCTATAATCCCCACTTCTTAAAAGGCTAAGGCTGGAGGGTCATGAGAGCATAGGATTTCAGGGATAGGAAGGGAGAGAGGAAGAAGGTAGGAAGAGAGAGAGGAAGGGCAGAAGGAAATTTGGGGATCTCCTTTCAACGGGTGTTGTTGGGTCTTTCAAGGAGTTGTCACTTTATCCCTTTGCCACTGAGGAGTCCAGTCCTTCTGGTGGCTATGGGGAGAGGCATGGACTCTGTGCCCCATGTGCAAGGGTGCAGTTGAAATACATCCCAAACTTGGTGATCAAGCAGCCTGGACTCTTCCAGCCTTTCAATCAGCTCTGTGCTTGTCTCCTTCCCCTCTAGTCTGTCTGCTTCCCAGTAAAGTATGTCCTTTTAGTAGGAATGAGAGAGCACTGCTTTTGTGAAAATTTGGGACAAGTTCACAAAGAGCTTCACATGATATTTTGATATGGCATCAGAACATGTACAGATGATGGCAAATTCACTTGGTAACTACAGGTGGACTGCCAGAAAGATCACCTGTTCAAGTGAGTGGAACAGCAAGCCAATCCCGAGGACCTTAGTCACATGTGTTTTCCCTGACATGACTCTGTACCCAGTTTACCTCCCCTTCTTCAGAAACAGGATCTTTATTCCTGTTCCAAAGCAGGTTTCAGGCCATTTTGCATCTCAAGGTCATTGCACATCGCACTGCCACAAAAATCATCCCAGTCAGTCCTCAAGTCTCTGTTTCCATGTCCCTGCCACAAAGTGGACCACTGTAGTCTGATTCCTGCACCTAGTACCACCTCCTGTTCCTTTACTTTTCCTTCCTGAATCATAATGCAATTCCACTTTTATTTCCAGGATCATAAGATTGAAGTCTGTCACTCTCAGTAGATTTGAAATGTATCTTCACATTCATAGCTCTAGCACTTAGCAAAAGTCAGTGGCTAGCAGTCAGACTCCAATAAATATCTGCTGAAAGGATGCATGAATGAATCCAGCATGAAGCCCTAAAGTGAGACCCACTGTAAAATTTTATCTCAAGATAGGCAGTGGAAAAATGAAAAATAGATATTCTCAACCTAAAATATGCTTTAAAGAATATATAAGGGAATGTGTCTCCAATTTGGCTTAAAACTTCAATTCAAGCAGAAGGTTAGGGAGGTACATTAGGTAATGCTGAATATGTGACAGTAAGTCAGATATTTATAAATCCAAGCATATTGTAATTCTAGTAAGGCAGCTCATTTTAAACATAATTCTATATTAAGTCATCTTTTCATGTGAAAACCACCCTTCTAAAATTGAATAATCAGTTCTAAAGTGATCAACTGGATAATCCTGCTATAAATCTGTTTCTCAAAAAACTTGCATTGTTGTAAACCTGTTATGAAGTCTGTTTAACACATAAAGACATGATGCAGTTTCATGACAGTCACCTAATCCAGCACTTTGTTAGTGTCACTCACCATTCAAGTCTTCCAGAGAATGCTTTGAGGAGATGAGGCCCAAGAATGGGTACAATTGTGTCTCTCTTCTCTGTGGGCCTCAGGGGCCCAGGCAAGTGTGAAGAAGGGATGGATAGGAAGGCAATGGGGAAGCTGCTGCTGCCTCCAAAAAGATGGGAGGGATAGGAGTTGCATTAAAGAACTGCATAACAGGACTTCATTTTGAACCATCTGGAAACAGCAAAGTCCACAATGGAGTCAGAAGAATGACATTCCCCAGAGACAGGCATTAGATAAATTGTCAGTCTGATTCATAAATCAAAACACGTACTAAATGAGCATCACAGATTTGAACTCTTGAAACTGTTTCTTTTTTGTATTTCTAAGCTAATAAAGTAAAAGTGTTTTATTCTATCCTTTCAAGGAATCCCAAGAAGTAAATTATTCAAAAATTTTTCTGAATCTTCGCACACTTTTTAATCTATGATTGTAAAAATCCCATAGATATATATATGCATATGCATGCTTATAATTTTAATAAAACCATATGTAAACATTTGTATATGTGTATACATAGATGAGCATATGTACATGTGTCTGTCATTATAAATGTAAGTTAACTGTGCACATATGCAAGATATTACTCTTAGAAAAATGAGGTCCATAAAATATTCAACAATCTGAATTTAAGCAAATACCGGTCAAAACCTCATTCTTGACCAGAGCTGCCAAGTATTCACACTTTTGCACTACTATTACCAATTGATGGATCCTGAGAAAATTCTTTTCAGGTTCTTGGTGTCCTGAACAAAGAATTGGGTAAGACACTTAGAAAAGGCAGTGGGAGTGTACATTTATTGAGGTGGAAAAGAAGTACTACGCTCTGCAGAGTGAGAATTGGCCAATGAGCAGACTCACAGCAGCCATGAGGATAAGGGAAAGGGGTCTTTTTTATCTGCTATTCCTAGATTGGTTTCTCCCTCATGCCAATAAAGCATTTGGGACAGTTGTCCAACCAAAATCTCACTAAATTCATCCCAGATTTAAACTGTCCTGTTGAAGACTTGCTTGCTTTTGTTCCAGCTATAAATGAAGGGTTGAAAATACAATTTTTCGGCTTGGTCCCACCTATAGTGTTTAGGAACTGCAGTCATCCTGGATCCTGTGTTTTGCTCATGTTCTCTGGATCTCCATGACTCTGAGAGATTATGCCCAGCTGTTTGACTGGGTTTTGCCCCATCCCTGATCTCCTATCTTATTATCATTGATTTCTCCCTGCCCCATTTGTAGACATTGTGATTTTCTTACCTTTTCCCCTTCTCTAGTAACACTGAAATTAATAGCTGTACACTTAGACTTTTGTAAACCTGGCTAGCATTTCTGAAGAACAGATTGCCAGGAATAGATTTGCTAAGACACAAAAATAACTGAATTCTGCAGTCGCACCGAAGAGAGGCATCTGTTTTTTTTGATGGTTCTCAGAAGAGCAGGATGAACTTAACTGGAAGGCCACCTCCAGCTGGCTCTCTCATTGCTACCACTAATGCTCTGAAATGCACGCAACTGGACATTTTAGGTTCAGGGAAGACTGTGCTATACCTCTTTAGTATTATAAATGTACTTGTGTACATTGGTAAGAACCAGATTTATTTCCATATATATATGTCTCTTAAAGGTTCTGAACTAAGTTACTGCTTTGCCTAACCTCTTCTCTAAGTAAATAAATTTTTAAAAAATCTCCAGCAGCATCGCAAATAAGGTGCTTTATCATTTGCAGCCACTTGGAGATTCACAGTGTGCTGTTTTATCCTAAGCAACTGACCTCTACTTATAGAGACAAAGACCTACTTGTGTTTTTAGGAAAAAAATTATATTTTCTGTTTAGTTAACAATTTTTTTATTAAGAATTTACTAGGTAATTTCTAAATAATATAAAGGGTAAGAATAACAAAACCTTGGTCCTTATCCTAAGAAGTATCTCATCACCCTAAGGAATTTATAGAAAAAAATATAGACATTAAATATATGTCTAGGTACTTGGTTGGACAGTGGAAGATATAAAAATAGTAAGGGAAATTTCATCCATCCTGAGAGTTTAAAATCTAGGGTGTGACAAATGTTGTGAGCACAGTCATATTTCTCTGGTACTATAGCAGAAGGAAATTTATTTCTAGCTTCTAGGTGGATGTACCCCTAGAACTGAACCTTAAAGTCCAGGTAGAGATGGCTAGCACATTATCAATGGTGGCATAGAAGGAACAAAGATAAGAAAACTAGCAATGTGTATGGATCGATGCATCATCTGAGTTGACTGGAACCTGGTGTGTGTGGGAGAGAAATTGGCAATAAAAGGAAACACAGGTTTGTGTCAAATGTGGAACGCTTTGAATACAATGTAAGTTTATTTCATGTGTCAATGGGAGCTACTGAAGGTTCAAGAGAAGGGAGAATGATAATTTATCATCCGGGTTTAGGAAGACAGATAAACAGCAGGAAAAGAATCAAATAGAAAATTTTAGTTCCTCAATTATATTTCCTTCCTCAGTTCCTCATGTGTGTCATGTCCCGCTGTTATACAAGATGCCTACCAACAGATACTGCTGTTTAACCTTATTTACCTGTTTGCACCAATAAGGACACTGTGACTTTGAGACTTAATATACTGGCAAGCCACCTTCTCTCATTCTCAGTTAATTCACTTCTGAAACTGACAGGTTAAAGTTAGTTTTCTCTGCTGGCTGACCTTGTATTTGAACCTCAGTGCAAACAACTCTCCATCCAGGGACACCAACACCTAAAGAAACATCTCTAAGAGCAGGAAAAACTTTAGGTAGATGAGAGTTGCTATTTTATCTTATTCCACATTTACCAGATGTGAACATCTTACTTACTCAAGTCACATGATCTAAGTAGACCTGGCTATATGTACTATGCTGATGGTGATATAAGGGAATGAAACTCCCAACCTACTATATGTCTGGCATGAGTTCGTGCTCTCTAAAATCAAAGAATGAATTTTAGTAACAACAGAGGGTAAGAGCAGAATATATTTATTCAGAGAAAGAAAGCTTCTACCTGAGAGAGATAGAAGGGGTCCCAAGTGGGTTGCCAAAGACTCTGTCTTTTCTAGGGACTTTTATAGAGTAAAACCATGAGGTTAAAACCAAGGTGGGGCGGGGGGGGGAATGGGAACTTGCAAGGTGAGCATAAGGTGGAACATAACTATGGTCAACCAATAAGACTAATTGCTCAGGTAAAATTGATTAAATCAAGGACAAATGGGGAAAGAGAGTCACGTAGTAAGCAGGGATGCTTAACAGCAGTGACTCTTCCTGAAGAGGGGTGGGATGCTGACTCCTGGCTTCCTCAGAGTGCTAGAGAACTATTCAGAATATCAGTCCTTAGGATATGGGTGCATTTGTTTGATCTTTTGTCTTGAGGTCTGGCCCACAGCAGGAGATGTCAGTCTTCTCAGAGGTCACAAGGTATTGGAACTTCTGCACTGGCTCCTTTGAGGACCTAGCCCTGTCTGACTGCCTATAATATTTCTGACTAACTCAGTTGCCTGTGACAATGGTAGCACAATTTTTTTCTTACCTTGCTAGAACAAATGAAAAATAAGTTTCTGAACATAAGTAGTAGTATACTCATACTCAAATTTTACTGATTGGGCCTCTGATAACTGAGCTTTTTCACCCCATTTCAGTCCTTACTCAGTAAGAACTCCATTGTTGTTCTAAAATTGAATGGATTACACTGAGACTACAGACAAATTTAAAATTCTACATAGATAGCTTAAGGATAAAGGTCAAGAAGAAAATATATTCTCTCCTCCCTTACATGTAAAAAATACAAATAGCTAATTTTCTTTGAAGTTTGTAAATATAGCATGATTTCTGTGTTCTTTTTTAGCATTAAGTAGCCCACCATGAGTGAGCAAAACATAACCCTTCAATGTCTGCTTGGAATAGAAAAAGGGTTTTTTTTCTGGCATAATTTTCTTAGCTATGTCACATGACTGGTTGTATCATAGCTACTCTTTCCAACAGAATCTGACTTTCTGTACAGAGAGCTCACAGTACCCTTGTTCCCTAACACTCAGTTTGGACCTGAGAATGCAGATTCAATCTCTATCAGTGAGGGTGGCTGAGCAGGGAAGGTGACAGCATGACATACCAGGCATTCCAGGCAGAGGTTCAGAGGTGTCAGAGAAAAGAGAACGGCCCTTATTTCTGATGCAGAAGGAGGCAGAACAAAAGGAGCAGCTGCTGTGCATTCAGCACAGGGAATCACCAGGATGGGTGGTAAGGATGAGGAAGGCCTGGAGGTGAAAGAGCTCACCAAAGGATCCTAAAAAATTCTCTGCCCCTTTGTCAAGTTATCAGGTTCCTTAAGCTGCTAGCTGCACAATTTTAGGGGCAATATCTTGAAATTACATCAAAACACAATATTATGGTGTAGAAAGTGGAATGCATACACGTGGTGGAGACAGTGGAATGAAATCTGGTAATGTCATTTCCATTTTTCCTGCAGTCTGAGCTGTTCGGCAGGCTTCCCACTTTTACTTCCTGAAAGCTTCTTTAAAACATAAAATGGTCATTTATGAAATAGCATTAAATTGTTATAGCCTCCAAATACATTATCCATATATTACTTCATGCATACAAATGATACTCATTTGTATGATACTCATTTGTGCCTTTATCAAAAGTGAAATAAATGACAAATGTCATTTTCTTTGTCTACTAACCCAAAGCTTGGCACAAACTATACCAATAATGATTGATGAAGGACAGCGCATAGAGTTTTGTAGTTTGTTCAGTTTTTCACAATGTGACATTATCATTTTCTATCTCCTGCTGCCTTCATAAAAAAGGCTAGATATTGGCAGAGGCATTATAATATGTCTTCAATAAGCTGATGGACAGTGGATTTAATGGAAAATCTTCAAGTTCACTCTTGAGGTTAATATGCCTAAAATATCTTAAGATAAATTAAAGCACTTTCTGCCTTAAGAAGGCATTAAAAATAGTTTGATGGCATTTTAGCTGACTTTAGAAGTAAGTAACAGTTCTTTGGCAAAAAGAGCTATTTGCAAGCCAGATAAGAATAAAGATTTCTTGTCTTCCCTGCATGTGTCTTAGAAGAAAAGAAAACCATCTTCACTAATCATCATCCTTGAAAATGCCTATTTTAAATTTTTGCCTCAAAATATCTCCTGGTAGATACTCCAGTCTTTTTCTTTTTTCTTTTGCCTACTTTTAAAGGAGTATATACTATATTTTTGATTATAGATATTTCATATAAATTTCCCTATCCCATTTTAGACTGTGTTTTCAACTTTAATACTTCTGAATAAATTATGTGAACAATAGTCTCTCATTTACCTTGTTGCTGTAGAGGTGCTCCTATTTCTTGATCAAGTCTCTTGAGTTTTTCCATTTCCAGTAACTACAATGAGAGCAATTTGCAATTCTAATGTCATGCACTCTACATTTTTTTCATGCACTATATTTGAATTGAAACAAAAAGAAGCTTCCAAAAACAAGACCTTGCTGAGTGAAGTAATTTTAAATGCCTTTAGTTCGATAAGTTGTTTTTTTTTTTTTTTTTTTTGGTGAAAGCAGCAGTAAAATGCTCTCCCTTTCCCTCGAGATTCCTATTGTTTTTTCACAGAAGAAATAATCTGTAATTGTAATGACTGTATATATGCTCCAGGAAAATTGGTAGCTCAAGGGCCGTATTTTAAGTTGGCTGTTATTTATATGAATATTTCTTTGTTTTCACTGCACATGCTGGTACCCTCTCATGCTTTAGTGATAATGTTTTGCTTGTAAGCAAAAAGCTTTCACCTAACAACTTGAATCAAAATTAAAACCCTCACTGTCTGCTCAATTAATACATTTCTATCTGATTCTAAAACTTTACAACAGTACAATTCCATGGGCCCTTTCCTCCATCATCTATATAACCATCTCTTGTTATCATTTCCATCAACCTTTATAGCTAGCCAGTAACCTCTTCAGTTCTGTCCTGTTGGCTGTCATGTCCTGAGGCCAAACAAGGCAACATGATGCATTGGGTGGCAATGTGCAGGGAGAGCTTAATGCATCTGGTCGACAAGGTACCAGAGGAGTTAGAAGCATGGTGGCTGTGGTTGACATCAGGGCAACTGGTCAGTGTGGTCCTGTGTTACGTAGTGCACACATACAGGGAGAAGGACTTGACCTCTTTTCTTGCCACACGTGACATAAGGATTCCGAATTCCAGACAGTCACTTTCTGACTACTGACAAGGCTCTAAGATGACAAGTAACTTATGGCCAAGAAATGAATTTAATTATCCTTTTATTAAAAGTTTCTGCAAAAAAGGGCATAGAAGCGATAAGGTGGCTAAGCTCATGAGGAACAAAGTGCTTATTATCAAGCCTTTACATTCTCTAGCTCTAATACTTCTAGTAAGTCCATAACACTTTTTAGATAAAAGCAAATTTCTTTTCTGGTGTTCTGCTTCATTTTATTTTTATTTTTATTATTTTTTTGGTACCAGGGATCTAACTCACAACCTTGCACTTATGAGGCAAGCATTTGAGCCACTGAGCTAAACTCCTGGCCCCTATTTTTATTTTTAAAAATTTCAGCCTATGGCTGGGGATTTACCTCAGTAACACAAGCACCTTCCTGGCAAGTGCGAGGTCATGAGTTTGATTCTGGGTACCAGAAGAAAAGGAAAAAAAAGAAAAGAAAAGAAAAGAAAAATTAGCCTAAACAATAGTTGAGAGAACATTGTATTAAACAGCCTTGTATACTCCACCTGGCTAGTTCCACCAAATCTAAACATTTTTTTTTTTAATTTGTGTTGGAGATTGAACCCAGGGCCACACATACGTCTAACATACACTGTCACTGAGCTATACCCTCAGCTCTACTGTGAACACTTCGTCTCATTCATCTATTTTCTTCTTTCTTTTCTCTTCTCACATGTACACACTTTTTCTGTTACATCATTTGAAAGTAATTTGTAGATACAGTATTGTCAAACAATTCTGGATTGCAGTCAGCTGGCATTCCTATTTATTATTTTTCAAAATCTAGAGCAGTTCCAATAATGACTTCTTCAAATTGTTAAAAGTATAACCTTTAAAAAGGATGAAGTCACACATATCATAAAAATATAAAATGAATACATGTTAAAAATGTTATTAAAAAAATGTTATTCAACTTGTTAATCTTTGAGGGAACCAGTAAGATGTTAGAAACCAGTTCAAAGGAAAATGCAAAGAGCAACCACCTCTAGACAGGCAGGAATGCTAAAATGTGTTTGAAAGTAGATGCAAAACTGGCTTGCATCAGAGGGTGTGGTAGGGAGGTCCACTCAGATTTCTAAGAGACAAAATCTATCTGTATCTCTATTAGTACAACTAATTTGCATTAATGTTAAAATTATAAAATAGTTTAATTCCAATGAATGGCATATACCTATGGAATCATGTAGCATGGACTGTGCTTGACAGATCCAGTGTCTTACAGACACCCAGGAATCTTCTCTTGTTTCTATATCAAAGGCTTTCAGAATTTTTCCTCAGTGTCTCCTCTAATTTAGGATTTTGTGTGTGTGTGTGTGTGTGTGTATACTGAAAATCTAATTCAGGATCTTGTGCTTGCCAGGCAGGTGCTGTGCTACTAAGTTATATCCCTAGCACCCTAATTTATGATCATAATAATCTCAAAAATTATTAATGATCACAAAAAAGACTTGTCTCATTAGGTTTTTCCTAAATACTTACATCAGTGCAGCAGGAATATTAACTTACTAGACAGCCCTCCTTGACTTTATTAATCTAGAGCCATCTGATATGAATTACCATTAAAGTCACAAAATTATTTCTCAAAGCTTTCATAATAAATTAAGATTGGATTGTTGAAAGCCTCCTTATTTGTTATTTTATGAGTAGAAAATTAAGTTTAAGACTCCCTCTGCCAAATATCACTTACATAACTTATATATTTGGGTGAAGTCATCTCTTGAAGTCCTGAAAATCTATAAAGGCTCCCAAGGTGCCAGGAATTGACCTGACTTTCCATCTATGTGGTTGGAGCCTGTATCTAGGCAACATATAAACTTCCCAAGGAATGTTCTGTGTACATGTGCAAACTCAGCTACTGCTGCTTGGAGCATTTTGACAGACATGATATGTAAGAATCATTCTCAGATAGACATTTCAGATGCACCTGCCTTGTACAATTCATTTACCCAATTATTTTCAGAAAAAAGAATGGATTTTAATTGAATCTGTGAAGACTTACATTGCCATGAAAAGTAAGAAACTTTGTAAGAATGTCTGAATTCTTACTGGAATGTCAATAAAAATTTGTATTATTTTAAAATGTTTCATTTGACTATAGAAAAATCTACTGGATTATTTGTACACAATAAAAGCTTAATAAGAAACAAGGACTTTTTAATATACCCAGAACATAGAATATTATAACATTAAGAATTATGTAAACAAAAAACCAAAATAAAATTTTCTTCACCAGTCCATGTAACTAATTCTTCTGTGGGTTCCTGGATCAAATGTTTGTTTTTATTAAAAGGAGACCAAGAAATTTTCAGTGAATCATTAATATATTGTAAATATATTAAGAAATTGATACCTCGGAGGTAAATATTTGAAATATCTTTAGTTTATAGGGTACTTGATAATTTTGCGGCACCGGGGATTGAACTCACAACCTCGCAACTGCCAGGGCAGGCGCTTAAGGCACTGAGCCAAACTCCCAGCCCTGGTTTTTTGAGGCAGGGTCGCACTATGTAGCTCAGGCCGGCCTTGCGCTCACGTTGTAGCCCAAGCCGGCCTCGAACTCACAACGCTCCTCCTACCTCAGCCTCCCGAGTACTGGGATTAAAGGCGTGCGCCACCACGCCAGGTTGGGTACTTGATAATTTTTTAGTACTTTTCCAACAAGTTCTAAGACTGTCTTTTGTTTGTTATCAGAATCGAAAATAAAATGTACTAATCTGCATTAGTTGACTTGGTGTTTCTCCTGAAAGTAACAGCATGTGAGGCAGAAAGGGTAGTTTCTGTACAGCAAGCAACTTCTGAAACACTTATGATAATAACGATTTACGAACACAACCTGGGAGAGAGTACAGGGTCTTCAGATCTGAAAATCCTTCCTATGAACTCTTAAAATAACAGTACTTTAAACAAACCTATTTCCAGCACCTTTCTATTTCTAAGGTGAAAGAAAATTGGCAGTTTTCCAGGACCCTTTGGGAAATCTCATAGACTTAGGTAGAGAAAACATTCTGAAATTTTACTTTCTTTTTTCTATTTGGAGTCTGACTTTGGGAGGCAAAATTAAGACGTATTAAATTATATTTGGGTACTAGACAAACATTGGATGATAGGTACCTAAGAAGAAAACTTGCTTCTCAAAGTGACAAGATAAATTTAAAATACAAGCATAGAAGATTCAGGAATTTTAAAGAATCTTAGCTTTTTCTTAAGAGATAAAACATTATTTTTTCCTTAAATAATCAAAGGCCTAAAGTCATAAAGCACAGAAAAATTATTCTGGTAAGACATAGAATCTCTGTTATGTGGAAAGATTAGACAGAAGCTAAAGGATATGCTTTCATGAAGTACCTTTTCATATGGTAAGTCAATGCATTTTATTATGGATGACAGCATTATATTGTGAGTGAACGTATTATATTGTGGGTTAAACATAATCAATAAACCAATGAAGCAAACTCATCAATACTGCATAATTTCTGAAATATTAACATATTTTGTAGCTTTTTTTAGATGCAGCAATTTTAAACCCGCGCAAAATTCACTCTCCAGGTGTAGTTCTCATTGTGTTCCTTCATACTGTGGAACAAATTGACAATTTAGTTTAGGACGAAGTGTGGCCCAGAGATCCCTGGGGGTCCTGAAATATTTTCAGGTGAACCAATGAGGTCATAGTTATTTTCATGATGATAACAAGATATGTAGTTTTCCGGAGGCTACATAATTAGAAAGATAGACTGGAGGTGTATATTTGAAAATCTATCAGTTGTCTTTTAAGTTGGACGTTGAAGACATTTTTATAAAAATGTGAAAAGATGCTATTTTTTGCTTGAGAATTTATGAAAAGTATCATGTTATTCATGTTAATAATGGCCATTGAATTATTATTGCTATTTTTCCCTACATTAATATTTTTAAAAATTTCTGTTTTAATTTTTAAAGTAATAAATATTGATAGTTACCTAAACATCTTTAGGTTCCTCAGTAATTTTTGTATAAACTAGCAGTTTTCAAACTTGTCTTTGTTCTTAGGGAGAAAAGCACATAGATTTCTCTGTCACTACATCTGGTAATACAATTGTAACTACTCATATGAAATACAATTTGAAACTTTTATTTCAAAAGATAATTCAGAGAAAGCTCACTGAAAACTGCCCATCACACACAAGCACTTTCACAGACTACCAAAATTGATTGACACACAAAATGTAAGTTGTTACAGTCACATACATCCCTTTTTTATCTTTGTAAAGTGGCAAAACTGAATGTGGTTATTAACATTACAAAGATATGACTTTTCTCTAGCATATAAAAAAGGATCCAAATTTGATATTATACCTGGTAGTTAATGCTTCAGTATTCTTGTGATCTTACTTTGAAATTCTCTGAATATGCCATGATTTTCCATTAAATAACTTACTTTCATATTAGTAAAAGGTTTTAGGTTATCTAAATCTTAAAATCATGTTTAAGGTAATATTTTATAAGGCATAATTACAGTTTATATAAATTATATAATTACAATTGCTTGTAAATTATATAACTATGATTCAATAAACACAACATTGTATTTTTTATAATTTTGAACATTATGTAGACATACTGTTAGCATATTTGAGCTGTATAAGTTTAGGAAGCACAGACTTATGTAAAACAACACGCATGCTTGCTTTGTAATTAATGGTGATACATATGAGAAAAGATAGTTATTTTTTCATACCAAAAATATTAAGCACATTCAGTTTTGAAGATTTACCTTAATTATGTAAACTTGAATTTTTATACTTGTGACTTTTTACTTTTAGTCTAATATATTTAAAATGTTAAAAGATAAATTTATTTTTTTCTATGAAATTTAGAAATTTCAAGATATAGAAGCATTTATTTATTTCTTTAAACATTATCAAAACATTTCAAAACAGAGTTCCTTTAATTTAGGAGACTATGTAATTCATTAATGCTCTCCAGAAATAAGTAAGCATCTCAGCATCTCACAATGAGACTAAAAGGCCTTTCCGAGTTAGTGACATAGTGATTCAGAGACAGAGCTTAGACTTCAGCGGTATGCCAAGAATGAACATGCAAATGCCCAACTCACTGGTCTAACTATTCAAGCTATTTTTTTCTAGTGGGCATAAAATTTTTGATTGATTAAGGATCAAAATAGACAATCAGGCAAATAAACAAAACCAGAATAGATTTTTTCCTCCTGTCATGCAACAGACAATACATCCATCATCCGTCTGCAGTAATTACAAGTACCTAGAAGCCAGGTTTCCCATAATTGTTGCCCTCATTTGAAAATAACTCACTAGCTGTTCACAAAACAGAATGAAAAAAAAAAAATCTGTGAGGGCACACACTGTACACCTTAATGGAAAAAAGCAGCTAAGGTGATTTAAAAAGTGGATAAAATCTTGACTGTCAAATAAATGTATAAGGAAGATATGGCAAAAATTTTATTTACCTCGTTAATTAATGAAGAAATCATGCAAAGGACAGTGCAAGGAACAGAAACGTGTCTATAGTCATGCATGCTGAAATGAATTGGCTAATAAATGCAAAGCTGACATACTTGGAAAATCAACTGAACCTCCCCAGGACAACATTCACAGACATGAATAGGTGGGAGTGGTCTTTAAACCAGAGGGATTGTTTTGGAGTGTGTATTGTGCTTCGTTAAGCCAAGTGCAATGTTCTCTGCTTCTTGACTTTTGCTACATTCACCTCCATACTTTGATAGACTTTGCACCCCATGTATTTTTATCTTGGCTCAGAGAAGTCCACCCCTCAGCTCCCATCAGAGAGTGTCAGACTGTTGATTGACAATTTAAAAGCATTCGTACACCTACAAAAGGATTTATTGAATTAGAAGAAGATGGTGGAGACTTTTCACTGTCCTGCTAAACTCCATGATAACCTTGTATTCAAAGGCTAAATATTTTCCTCTTTATGCTCTGCAATTCCCTAACTGGTAAGAGATTAAATCATTTTGTTCTCTTGAGGTCACAGTTTTGTGGTAATTCCTTCTCTGATATTTGATCAAATATATTCTCATAACCGTAGCTAGGGAAATCTTTCTGCCTTCCAAAGGAGAAAGTATGAATAACCTATAAGTAGTCATCATCAGCACTTGTTATGGTTTGTGTCTAGATACTCCTTCAAAGCCTCATGCAGTCATGGGGGGCAGGCTTTGCAGAGGTGGCTGAGTCTAGAGTTTGTGACTGGTTCATGATCCAGATGCTGGGACTTAGGGTGTAAGCGCTACATTTGCCTTAGGGCAGGTAGGCTGCTTACAATATAAGGGACAGAAACAGTCTGTCTCTCCTTGTTGCTTTTGCTCTCTTTCCCTGCCATGAACTGTTGCGCTTCTGCCATATACCATCCTGCCTTGGGGCCAGCTGATTATGGACTGAAACCTCTACAAACTGTGAACTAAATAAACCTTTCCCTGCTTACCTTTGGGTGTTGGATATTTTGTCTCAACAAGGAGAAAAGTAACTAAGACAATGCTTCTATAATTATAAAATCTTAAAGCACAGTGTTTTCTTTTTGAATTGAGATGAGCTGTTCCCTTGGTTTCTTTTACAATGGCATTTGTCTTCACAGCCTTGTTAACATAGGTGCCCATCCCTTTCTCAGAACAGCTTATGTTGGACTTAGGGAGCCTCTGGGTGCTTCAGAAGGTAGTAGATACCATCAACCACTGTTAATTGGGTGTGGGTGAAATGACCCTCAGGACACATCACTGGAAAGGTTGCCTTGACAACAGTTGCTATGTGTCAGGCACAGGCGAAGGACAGCAGACTGAAACCATAAGTCATAAGGTACTGCTTTTTAAGAAAAATTTCTTTGTGTAGCAAAAATAATATAAAACTGTCCTCCTGGAAACCACAGAGGTACTAAAGACAAAGTTTATTCTGTCTACTACAGAGATTCAATAACTTATGACTATTCAGTAATACACATGAGTTTCACTGTGCAGGAGCATTAGTATTACAATGAAGTACTCAACCATGTAGATAACGGGGAAAACACATGTCCTACGGAGAACTTGTACACTTAAGTAGATTGCTAAATTTTAATCTTTGATCCATTATTACACCAGTTTTTTCCTGAACCTGATATTTGAAGAACAATTTTTCCTTGTTTTTATCTGTACATGGTACATTATTCCTAATAGATTGCTCTAGGCACCTTCTGGACATTATTTATTATTGTACACAAGATGAAGTCACACTTTATTTCATTTCATTAATAAAATATTAACTTATGAAATTGTTTAGGGTAGAAGATAATGTGGCCATCATTCATCTGGCCTTTATTATCACCCACGTCTCTGGCTGAGTAAACAGATACCAGGAGGTCTTGAGCTGTCTGTTCCACACAGCCTGTTCATGGTTTGGAACTGCAAATCAGGCTTTCAGGCTCCCAGTCTGCCTCATCATTTCATTTCTCCCAAGTCAGAATGCTGGTTCAGGAAGACCCAGCTGTGTTGTTAATGATTTCTCATCTTTGCATAAAGCAAAGTAAATACCTTTCTTGTTCATTCAATTATGAAAACAAGAAATCTCAGTTACTTACTTAGGAAATAGTGTGAGTCATTATGAAATTCATATATCACAGAATTAACTATTTTAGAATTTAAAATATGGTAGCACTGAGCATATTCTCAATGTTGTATTTAGTTTAAAAATATTTTCACTATCCCTAATAAAATCCCTGATCCATTAGGAACTCACTTCCATTTCCCTGTCCTCCCAGTTTCTAGCAATCTCAAATCTACTTTCTGTCTCTATAGATCTGTATATTTAGAATATTTCATATACATGAAATCATACCATATTTATCCCTGCATGTCTGACTTCTTTCACTTCACATGATATGTATTAAATTCATGCATGTTGTCATGTATATCTCTACTTAGTTTTTATGACCAAATAATATTCTATTGTAGTATATACCATGTTATTTTGCCACCCATTCACCTACTTATAGACCTTTATATTATTTCTGTGTTTTGGATATTGTAAATACTGTTGCTATGAATATTCATATACAAATAGGATTGAATTCCTGGGTCACATGTGAATTCTATGTTTAACTTTTGAGGAACCTAAGCCCATTCCTCATGTTACATCCAAAATAAGTTTTTTTTTTTAAGACACTCTCTTTAGTCTCAATTTTAATTCCAAAGATTCAGACCTCTCCCCTTTTAATTCTACAGATCTTTACTTTTTCTTTTTTTTTTTTTTTCATTTTTTTTTGTGGCACTGGGGCTTGAACTCACAACCTCGCCTCTGTCGGTCAGGTACTTAAGCCACTGAGCCAAACTCCCAGCCCTAGCTTTTTGAGGCACGGTCACACTATGTAGCTCAGGCCGGCCTTGCGCTCACGTTGTAGCCCAAGCCAGCCTCGAACTCACAACGCTCCTCCTACCTCAGGCTCCCGAGTACTGGGATTAAAGGCGTGAGCCACCATGCCAGGCTCTGATCTTTACCTTTTTTTTTTTTTTTTTTTTTTTTGCGGCACCGGGGATTGAACTCACAACCTCGCGCCTGCCAGAGCAGTCGCTTAAGGCGCTGAGCCAAACTCCCGGCCCTAGTTTTTTGAGGCAGGGTCGCACTATGTAGCTCAGGCCGGCCTTGTGCTCGCGTTGTAGCCCAAGCCGGCCTCGAACTCACAACGCTCCGCCTACCTCAGCCTCCTGAGTGCTGGGATTAAAGGCGTGCGCCACCACACCCGGCTATCTGATCTTTACTTTTAAGCATCACAAATTATTGATGCTTGCACTGTCTTTCCAAATATCATTGCTCAGTGTCTTAATCACATTATGCTATCATAACAAAATACCATAAGTAGTTGGCTTATAGAAATGGAAATTTATTTCTGGCAGTTCTGGAGGCTAGAAGCCAAGAACAAGCTGTCAGTATGTTCCAGGTCTGTTGAGGGCTCTTTTCTGGGTTGCAGGCTGCCAATTTCTCTCTCTGTTCCTGTCTCTGTCTCAGTGTCTATCTCTATCTTAGTCTCTGTCTCTGTCTCTCTGTCTCTGTCTCTATCTCTCTCTCACTCTGTTTCTCTCTTTCTGTCTCTCTATCTCTGTCTCTGTCTGCCTCTGTCTGTCTGTCTGTCTCTCTCTCTCTCTCTGTCTCATAGGAATTGAATTTACAGCCTGTGTACTGAGCTATATCCCATTCCTTTTTATTTTGAGACAGGGTCTCAGTCACTAAGTTGCCCACACTTGCCTGGAATTGGAGATCCTCCTGCTTCAGCTTCCCAGAGTGTTGTGGTCACTGGCATGCACTGTCATACTTGACTAGGAGGCTCTGTTTTTTTTTTTGTAAAGACACTAATCTCACTCATGAAGACTCCACCCTGATGACCTAATCACATTTTAAAGGCCCCACCTCCTAAAAACATCATATTGGGTATTAGAATTTTTTATATATCTAATCCATAACATACACTAATTTAAATGTTAGCCTTGTCACGCCTTTCTTTAAGAGTGAAATACAGACTGCTCTTTTTTTCTCCTGAATACATCTTAAATAACTTTGAAAGTACTTCAATTTATAGTAACTTACTGAGTTATTTATCCTGGTATAATTTATCTTTGTGAAGTTATTTTTAATAGCCATTTTCGAACTCTCATTGCTTATTTCATTAAACATGAATTTTGTTTAGATTGGTTTCTTAAAAAAAGTTTCTTTTTAATTTGTTTTAAAACTATATCTACTTTACTTTAAAACATATATCATTTCCCTTTGCCATTCTCTGGCCCTATTTTAATTAATGAAAATAGTATCTATTATCATCTTTGTTTTTTGTTAGTATTACTGCTGATTTTCTTCTTCTGTAGTTTTAATTGTAATCTACTTTAACCCTTAAATTAATGTAATATCTATTTCATTTTAATTCATTGTTCATATGTCTTTTTTTTTTTTTTTTTTTGCGGCACCAGGGATTGAACTCATAGCCTCGCACTTGCCTGGGCAGGCGCTTAAGGCACTGAGCCAAACTCCCGGCCCTGGTTTTTTTTGAGGCAGGGTCGCACTATGTAGCTCAGGCCGGCCTTGTGCTCGCGTTGTAGCTCAAGCCGGCCTCGAACTCACAACGCTCCGCCTACCTCAGCCTCCCGAGTGCTGGGATGTTCATATGTCTTTCAATTTATAAATTCATAGGCCTTATTTTCCTCTAAGACATAATTGTGAAATAATCAGAGTTCTGGTTGAGATAGCTCCTCTATAAACACTGTAGACATTTTCTTTTCTTTTTTTTTTTTTTTTTGGTACCAGGAATCTCATAACCTCACAGCTGCCAGGCCGGTGTTTATGCCATTGAGCTAAATCCCTGGCCCTATTTTTTGAGACAGGGTCTCACTGCGAAGTTCAGGTTGACCTTGAACTCACTTTGTAACCCAGGCTGGTTTTGAGCTCACAATGATCCTCCTGCCTCAGCCTCTCAAGTGCTGGGATTAAAGGCGTAAGCCACCACGCCTGGCTGTAGACATTGTTTAAACCTTTTTGAAATGCATGAGAAAAAGTTTGTGTACATAAGTGGGTTTGGAAAATCCATTAGTTCACTTTATATGAAAGATTATCAAATAAAGAAGGAAGCCATTGGCAAACTACAAAACGATAACCATGTAAATGTATTTTTTCAGTTTAATATATATTACCTGTTTTACTGCCATAAAATATCCAAAGCTTTAATTTCATGTCCTGCAGTCATTGTAGAACAAGTGGACGTTAGAATTACATGTACTTGTATATTAGAGTCTTGTGTATCAAATTATAAATTACTGTTTTTTGAAAAAAAGAACTAAAGATATGATGGGGCTTTATATAAAAGCTTGATTTATTTGCTTTTGCCAAATGACTCCCAGCGTTTGATGCCACTGCAACACTTTTTATCACCTTGTTCTAATCTCCTCTATGGAAAGACAGATACCATTTTGTAGGCTTGTTGGGCTAGACTGTATTCCTTTTTTGGGGGCATGGGAGTATCGAACTCACAACCTCAAGCCTGCCAGACAGGCGCTTAAGCCACTGAGTCAAACTCCTGGCCCTAGTTTTTTAGGGAAGGGTTGCATGACATAGGTCAGGCCTGCCTTGCGCTCACGTTGTAGCCCAAGCAGGCCTCAAACTCACAACGCTCCACCTACCTCAGCCTCCCAAATGCTGGGATTAAAGGCATGCACCACCATGCCTGGCTAGATTGTATTTCAAAAATAAACGTCATATGTTTTCATTTCACAGTATGTTCTTTCACCTGCTTCCAGGACTGCAGCTGTAATAGACAAGCCCTACAGTTCACAGAGTTATACATTACGCAAGTTTGCAAATAGCTGAGGTTGGGATAAAAGATAGAAGTGACACAGTCCCAGGAACACATTGCAAAAAGGATTAATGTATCAAGAACTCAATTGCTGCACCACCCTGAAAACATACTTCCATTATACCCTCAGAACTGAAATATGTAATCCACAAATATAAATAAAGTTAGAAAGGTTCCCTAGCTCCTGGAGGGTAAGAGAAGTTGAGGAGATAGACCTCAATTTTGTAAGCACGACTCAAAGGTAGAACTAAAACAATAAGATACGGAGTAAATATACACACAGAAACAAGAGCACACAATGGGCAGGTTGAACTAGGTTCTTATCTCCCATGTTTTAGGTTTGTAAGCTTATGTCTCTTTTAGTACCTGATAGACTCTTTTCAAACAAATGCTTTCCTTCAACCAACGAGTAGAAAATGCCATTTTTTTGTGCTTCTTTGTGATCAACTGCTCTTGTTTATAAAGAGATAGAGTCTCTATATGTTTTGTACAAAACAATTAATTTGAAAAGTTCTTAAAATAAATTACAGAACTGACTTCATCTTTTGCTGTACTGTTTACTAGCTCAGTGATTTACGGACAGCTATTTACCCACTGTCTGCCTGATTTCTTAATTTTTTTTTGATTTCTTAATTTTGAATTGGGAATAATAAATACAAATCTGAAGGCAGAGTTGTAAGGAAGAAATAAGATGTGTAAAACATCTAGCACATTTTCTGGCACACAGTAAATGCTTAATAAGTTGTTCTATTATTTTATTCTTATTGTCATGACCAAGCTAAAGGTGAAGGGTACCTTACATATTGTTTAATTTTTGCTAAATGAATCCCAAAATTGTTTGTATTGTGTGCAGATTTAAAACTTGGCAGGACACCCAAAGTTTGTGAATGACTTTAGTCATATTTTTTAATAAATTTGGTTACAGATCAGTATAATTTAGACTAATGAAATGTAAAGTGTTACCTCATTTAGATATCAATTTGTAATAAATCAGTTCCTGTAGAGATTTTTCAAGAACGTTTCTTTAAAGTGAAAGAGACATGCTATTTTTTTAAATTGAAAAACTGTATTTTAGCCCATCATGTAAATGATTACATGTTTAGATTTTGCTAGCTATGAATTTGTGTAATTGTATTACATAAAGATTAATCTTTATATGAGAAAATTTGGGGAGAGTTTTAATTTGTGAACCTATAAAAATTTTTTATTTTAATCATTTGCTTGGAAGTTTGATATATTTTTATTTAAATTCACTCAGCTCTGCCCCTTGTTTTTACCAGAGATCAAACTCATGCTCCTGCACTTGCCAGGCAAGCGCTTATGCCAGCTGAGCAAAATCCCTGGCCCTGCCCTTGTTTATACACATGTCACTTTCACAGTTTACACATTCACTGAAATGGATTGTCTCATCTCCCTGCCTGTTAGCTATGTTTAAAAACAAACCTAACATTGAATTTAAGGCTGAAGAGATGGTGAGAAACTGACTGCTCAGAAGAATGAATTCCCTCATGTTTTTTTTTTTTTTTTTTTTTTTTTTTTAACAGCTTGAAAATCAGCATGCTTGAAGTTTTACACTGTATGCAAATAACTTCCCCCGAGTTTCTGGGTATTTCTGAGTTCCTAAAGAATGAGTCACATATTCTATGCTTAACCTATCTGGACTTGTCCTGAAAAAGTCAGTTGCCAGCTTGATTTGGGAAAATTATTTTGGCTTTTAGACCTTGAAATTCATTCTACTTCTGAGTTCTTGAAATTCATTTATAGTTTCAAAAATATTTTTTATTAAAGCCTTTCTGTCGTGTGTCAGGCAGTTTGCTGAATATTAGTCCTACAAAGTTGAATAAATTGGACTTATCATTGTTGCAAAGACTTTAAACACAAGCCAACAGGAAACAAACAGAAAATGCCTTCATATATTTGGTAGGCGATTTAGAGGGGAACATATGGATGGTTAAACACAGGCAGGCCACTTGTTCACATCTGAAGATCGATGAGGGCTTCCCAAAGAGGGTGACATTTTAGCTGGGGTCTGAGAAATCAATAGGACAGTGACAGCATCAGTATCAGTAACAGGAAGTATATTTTGAATGCTTACTTCTTTCTAGTCACTCTTCAGTTCTGGGCCTAAAATATTCAACTTTCATCTCATAATAGTACTGTGCGACTGTTACCTCTGCTAGCTCTCTTTTATGAATGAGAAATATGAACCATGGAGTGATCAAGTAACTACCCCATGGTCCCACAACTATTAAGTGACAGAACCTGGATTCAAATTCAACAGTAAGCAGCTGAGAGAAGGACAGAGTTAGGGATGTGCTTGAAAAGTGTTGGAAAGTTGATGTAGGAAGGAATGGGGTAGGGCAAGAAAGAGGACAGTGCAGCCAGGAATAGATCCTCAGGACAGATGTGAAGGGTACTGAGCCGATACCAGAGAGCAGAGCCAACTGGGCAATTGGGGCCAGATCATGAGAGCCTTCCAAGTTGTATTAAGAATTTGTACCAGATGAACTTGCTCATTGAACTGTGATTGTATTAAGAGTGTCCTTTTGTTATGATGTCCTGAATTACTGAATTATTTTTGGGTAAAGTTTATCATATCTACAAGTTACTCTCAAAGAGCTGAGAAAATATCTAACAGGAACAATGTTATTTATGATTCATAATAAAGAGGTAGAAAAACACAGAGAGAAAATGTGTAAATCTGAAAGAATGTAACAAGTGATTAATCCAGATGAAGGACAGTTTATGGTTTTGTTTTCATAGTTTTCTGTATGTTTGCAACTTTTTCAAAATAAAAATTTAAAGAGGAGGATGTACTTTCTATAGCATGACAGAGAGTCATCTAATGAAGGGTTATAAGCTAAGGACTGGTTTGATGAAATGTTCGTAGGAAGATATAAAGAAAGGCTGATAAGATCAAGACCAGACAGGCCAGCTGGGAGGATACTCTTATGGTTTGGGCAAACTAGCCTGCTTGGCAAGAGCTGTGGTTACCAGAGAAAGGCCATGAGAGACTAAGACTTGATGTTCATAGGTGGCTGCAGTAGGACAGAATGCTGAGAAAACTGAGTCTTTTTTTTAAAGGTTCTGGTTAAGCAGCAATTGTAAATTGTAGCCATAGTTAGCATAAAGACATATTTTTATTACACTTAATTAGTTTGCTATGAAATTCAAAGTATGTGAAAATTAACAACAAAATTCCAATCTCTCCAAAACCATTATTTTATTTTTTAGGCTTATGCTGGCCTCTTTATTCTTAATCTCCTTTGTAGTTAGTGCCTATATTTCTAGAATTAAGATCACATTACTTGTTATACTGTATATGACATCCTTTAAAACTTTTTATGTCAATTTACAATGCTACTTCATTTAATTTTGTGTAATTACTTCAGGTATCTGTGTGACATCTCCAGAAATAATTTATGAAATTCTGGTTGGCTACCCTAGGAAAATATGTGAATTTATATATGTGTATGTACACACACACACACACACACACACACACACACATATATATATATATATATATATATATATATATATAGCTGCTCTTCAATTTAAAATACAATTATATGCTGATAAACTACCTAATTTATAGTGTTGCACGTTGAAAATGTATAATAATAATGCCCTTAATCTGCAGAACATTTTAGCTTAGCTGCACAGCACATTGTAGAGTACTGGCCGTCTAGCTTTGTGATTAGACGCTCTTGCTCCATACTGCTACTCAGTATTGCAAGAGCACATTATATCCTGTATTGCTAATGAAGGAAAAGAGCAAAATTTAAAACATGAAGTATGGTTTCTGCTAAGTGCATATATCTATTGCTTCATAGTAAAGTCAAAATAATAAGTTGAACATGGTAAGTCAGGAACTGTCTACACACACACACACACACACACACACACACACACACACTTTCCTCCTCCTAACAAAATACTAATATGAGAGAAAGAAAAGTGAACTAGTGTTTGTTTGCATGCAGTGTGAGAAATGTTAGACATGTAGCTTGCATACTGGAGCAAAACAATACTAAATCAGACTAGCTAAAGTGACTGAATGTAGGGCCATATAGAGGGGTCAGGAAAGTCTTTTTCAAAGCTATATATTGTGAATTTTTAAAAACGAGCAGGAGATAGCTAGAAAAAAGAACAAGAAATAAAGCTTCTGTTGAGGTTGATGCTCTTCCTGCATTTGACTAGAGGGATTTATTAGAATCTCTTTGAAATCTCAGTGGCAACAAAATGTTAGTTATGTGTTACTTGTCTTATTGTATGTAACTGTTAATTTTCTGGACTTTTAAAACATGAATTGGGATTAGATGTGGAATCTCCTATTGTTTATGAGAAATGTGATCAAAGATTCTTGGATTTAACGAATTGAGGCTGACATCTACCTTGTAGAATTCTAGAGAATTCACTTTCTATTGGTAATTGCAATACTGTTCTACAAATGAAGTTAAGAAGCACCTTATATCTGCTTAAACTTCAGTTGTTGGCCTAGCATATGCTCCTCATGGTCCTCATAAGAATTAAGAGTGACTCACGGATTGACTTTTCACAAAGTTTCCATAGGTGACACATTAGTAGATGCCACTACCCTGAAGTTATAGAATACAGTATACCCTTGATGGTTTTCTTCTGTGTGAAGCAGATCATTTTAGTAATCCCATGCTTACTCCTTTGCTGAGCAGGAGAAGAATCTGCTTCTTCAATATCTTAGTGTCTTTGTCACTACTTACAAAGCTATTACAATACTATTGACATAGTTTTGATTACTGTGACCCAATTCCTGTAAAATCTCCCTGGTGCTTTTCATCAGAAGTGTTTGTTTTGGAGAATGGCTTCATACGTACTGCTAAATGACTGACTAAATGTCTGGTCCTCCCCTTAAGTTGTAGACTTGTATCCAGAGCACTAGGTCCCTGACAGTGAACCTTTTAGAACTTTCAGTGATACATACAGCACACATTCCTTATGTTTGGCACCACTGTCCTAGGTGATTCAGGATCACAAAATACATAGTGATCTGATCTTATAATAGAAACACCTAAAATCTTTTACCATCTAGGGCAACCTGTGTTCTTATTTTCCTGGTTGGAAGTTTCAAGATTCTCTCTCATATTTCCAGGAAAAAGACCAGGCTGCCAGTGCATAATTATGCATGCTAATTTTTTTATTTTTAAAATAAATCCATTATAATTTGTGAACATATACAAGAGCTCACAAATTGTAATTTTACATCCTAGTGAATTCTGGTAGCAGATGACATAGTGTAAGCATACAGTTGATCCTTTCTGATAAATATATGCAATTCTGTGTTATCATCACAATTTAGTTTCAGGACAGTTCTGTCACCCTAAAATGTTCTGTCTTGTATACTTGAGACATTTTCAGCCCCCACTTTCAGCCCCAGGTAACCACTGATCAACTGTTTATAAAGTTTTGCCTTTTTTCTAGAAATATCATATAAATGGAATCATACAATATATACCATCTTCTGTTTGTCTTATTTCCCTCAGTGTAATGCCAAGTTTTTTTTTTTTTTCAAAGTTCTTGCACATAAAACTCTTCTTGATGAACCAAAATCCACTGTAAGGGAATGACATATTTTACCTGTCTACTTACCAGTAGATGGGCATTTGTATTGTTACTATGAATTGTGTTGTGAACATTGCATACACATCTTTGTGTGGACCTACACTTTTATCACACTCAGCTGGGTAAGTAAAATAATTGCTGGGTCCAATGGTAGCATCTTTGGTAGTGTCTGTCTCACATTTTAAGAAACTACCCAAATGTTTTCAAGTGTCTGTAACATTTTACAGGGAGTACTGGTGGGGGTAGTTTCCAGTTTTTCCACATCCTTGTCAACATTTGGCATTGTAAACTTCTTCATTGTAGTCCTCTGTGTCTCCCTATATGGGTGTACAGTGGCATCATATTGGGATTTTAATTTGCATTTCTCTACTGGTCATATTAAGAAACATTTTCATGTGCTCATTAATCAGCTTTATATATCTTTTTTAATGAAATGTCTATGCAAATCACTTGGCCAATTCTGGCATTTTATAGGTTGTGCCATACTCTGGAATGTTTGCAGTACATTTAGAATTTGGCGGCTGCTTTCTTAGAACTCACTTCACTGAACTCTGAAAATATTTTATGGTATATAAAGCAAATGCACTGTGATTATGTAATTTAAGATATTAAGTTTATAGTATATGGTATAGCAAGTAAAATTCTAAATACAACTTCTCAATTCAAAGCCATTATTCTCCCATTTGGCTCTCTGTTTAATTTTTTTTTTTAGTACCAGGGATTGAACTCATGACCTCGTGCTTGCCAGGCAGATGCTTATGCCACTGAGCTAAATCCCCAGCCCCCTCTCTGTTTAATTTTGTGTATTCATTGATGAGTCACAGTTTAAAAAGCATAAAAGCCATCAGTCTCAGGAGATCAAGCTGAATCTCCCATGCAACTTTTCCGTGAGTAAGTATTCAGTGGTAATTATGATTGAAACAATAACTCTTTATATAGTGTAAGGAACTCAGATTAATCACCTTCTTTCCAGGCAGGCACTTCTTGGGCTCCTCAGGGTTTTCATCAGCAAACTGTAGTAATGACGCTGTTTTGCACTGTACTATTGTTTCTGAAGTAAATATATGAATTGATTACCCATGAGCCCAGGTTGATATGTTCTGTTGTTTTGCTTTATTCTTTATTATGTTAGGAATCCTACACTGCAGGAGGTTGGTATCCTCTACAGGGTCACCTTGGGACTTCTAATATGGAAATCTAAATGAATTCTTTGTTGCTGTAAATTATAAACAGAACAACAGCAGCCTGCTTCCACACTTATAAATATGTATGTCCTCCCCACCAATGAAATTATGAAGGTAGATCAAAATGAATTAGCACCTGTCACAGAAATTTGATAGGTCATTGTGCACTACAATTTTATTTCCCTTTCTTCTGAATGTGACATAATAGCTGAAGCCTGCATCTAGTTCTCCCTCACTCATTGTGGGTAACAACAGTTCAAATGTGGAAATGAATCACCTGATATATTACTTCTGTGCAGCAGGAGGCAAATTGAAAACTAAATTTTTACAATCAAAATGAGTTTGACTGTATTTGGACTCTGAATATTGCTTAATATTTGTGGCTACTGTACTATCATGTTATAATATACCTAAATGTTGAAAGAATTTGTTGTATGTAAATCTCTTAGGTTTTCATAAGAAGCTTCTATGGCCAGAATTCAGCCACAAGTAGTAACTCTTGGAAAGGTGAAGCAGGAAGGTCGTGAGTTCACATCCAGCCTAGGTTGCAAAGACAGTTGAAGGTCAGACAGGACTATGTAGCAAGATTGTCTCAAAATAAAACAACACACATGCACATACACACCCCAAAAAACAAAGAAACAAAAAGCCCACCCACACATAACACAAAATTAAAGCCGATTTCTCAAGATCTGTTTACTTAATTATGTAATTTTCTAGCCTTGACAACAGTAAGAATTCTATCACCATCATAATGTTTTGTTTCAATAGAAAACAGTGCTCAGAAATCATAAAATGAATTGTATTACTACTATAAATATTAATGCCAAAATTGCTTTTAAAGTGTTATAGAATTTTAAATAAGAAAGGGAGAATCCAGAATAAGTGGCAGAAATTTGAAGTGAAAATTTTAAAAAATTAAAATTAAGCCTGACATGATCTATGTTTATAAGATTGGTATAATTCCCAGTGAAGGAAAGGAACCATGCAGGAGAAAAAGAAAAATCATACAGATTTAAAAATTAAAGTGAATAATTTAGAAATAAACACATATGCAAACAAAAACAGAAAGAGGAGAGAAAAAAGAGCACCAAAGAGGGGATTAATAGAAAATAAAGGGCCAACTTTTTTTTTTTTTCTTTTGTGATACTGGGGAGCAAAACCAGGGCCATATGCATGCAAGGCAGGAACTCTACCACTGAGCCGCAACACCAGAGGGCCAACTTTAAACTAAAGAAATATATACAGAGCCAGACTACTGCAATAGCCTGATAGTGACTGTCCTTGATATTATTCTAAAATAAGTCTTTCTAATTTTGTGTTTACATCTTCTCTAGTGATATCTTCTAAAATTGAAATGTAATCTTCTTAGTCACTGATGAGAATATTTTTTCTTGCAATGTCTTATATTTTTATTTAATTGTTTTTCATTTACCTTGTGATACTCAGTTATTGGCAATGTACATAGTATACTTAATGGAATATTGTAATTCAGAATGTTTTCCATTACATTCGTTCAGGTATGTGTGAAATTTTCTTTTTCATAAATGATCTTCATCTTTTTTATGAGATTTTTCTCAATCACTTTTTTTCCTATAATCTTTCCAGGGTACCTTTTGTTTCCTTAGGACTGAAACACCAAAATTTTCATTCCTTGTAACAAATGCCCAGTCTTTATATCTAAATTTAGTGTTCTTAATAGCTACCAAACCTTTTTGCAGTCCAGATTTCTAAATAGGTATATCTTTCCTTTTCTGTTTTTTTTTTTTTTTTTTGTCTTTTCAACCAATGAAGGATAATTTTATTTTTAGTTTTACTAAATGCACGGCCATTTTCTCTGCCAGTTAGTGCTGTTAGAAGTAAATTTTATTTCTGATTGTTTAGTCATCACTGTTGTTACAACTTGGAGTCTTGGTTATTCTTCCAGTTTTCACCTAAGATTCATATTCATGCATTATCCAGTTCAATGGGATTCTTTTGCATACATATTCTCTATTTCCACTTTAGTAACAATACTTTTTTTGAAATTTGAGATCATGTTTATTTGGATGTTGTCCAGTTGTTTATTCACATATTTCAGAATGTCTTCCAGATGCAAATGAAACTATCAAACCAATCATACAAGTTTGCATGTACAACAGCCTTCTCAGATCCACAAACTGATTGGTATGCCTATTTGACACACAGCGTGGCATGGTTAATGAAAATGTTCCAGTTCCATGAGATTTTTAAAGTCTGTCTATCTTAGACTATGTTTTGGATTTGGTCTGTCACACATGCCTAACAGAGATCAATCACGGTTCTCACATTTACAAGGGATGACACAAAAGATATTAAGAAATGTAACACTTTGATATAAAGGCTTTCAAGTTTTTGATAACAAAATTTAAAAATCTATTTTTATTTCAAGCCTTTAAACATGTAACAGAATAAGTGTATCGAAGTGAAACTTGAGAGTGAGTGTGATTCTGTTTGAACATCAAAAATAAGAATAAGGTGTTCTCTCACAAAACATCCTTCAGGTTCAGGAAAATTAATCTATAAAGGTCAAAAGAACATGTTAAAACAACAAAATTGTCAGTGATCCTTATCCATTTTCTCCCATGTGAGTTCAGAGCCAGCTATCTAAGAATGCTAAGGGTTCCTCAGCACTCTTAGAAAACATACTCTCCTGAAGAAGTTTTATCCCAGGGCCAGAAGAAGGGCAGAGTTTCTTTTCTGCTTTTAAATGGAGCCTGTGTTACTTATGATCATGTAATAGCATCACTAGCCAGTTGAGGAATGTGCTTTTCTCTTTTCTCCTGAAAAATCCCAGTCTTCCTCAAGTCCTCTTGCTGCCTCTCCAACCTAGAAGGCAGGGAAACTGCATATTATCACTTGACATAGCACTGTATATGCTCATGAGACCGCAGTATCAACTAGGGTCAAAAGTGCTCCTATGATTTGTACCTCAGGGAACAGCAAAGCTCTTGATAAAAATGATTCTGAAGTATTTCACTGTTTTTCTTTCCTTCTTAATAAAAATTACACATTTCTTGTTAAGGAAAAAAAAAGTACAAACGAGTTTCAGTACAAACTAAGTCTCCTTCATTCCCTCTCTACACTACATAGGCCAAACTCAGTATTCCCAATCCTCAGAGGCAATCACCATTAACAGCTTCTGTGTGTACTCAGAAAATAAGGTACAGAAGTATATGTTCTACAAATGTGTAATATATGTATGCTTATTTTTTTCAAAAAAGGTCACAAACAAAATCCTAGAGTACATACTATTCTGAAACTTGTTTTCTTTTTCACTTTGCAAAGTTTAGACATCATCTTAGCTTAATCTTTTAAATATTTACACAGTATTGTTTGTGTGATGTATTGCAATTTATGTAATAAGATTCTTATGAATAAACGTGTGGAATTTTTCAGTATTTAAGGTATACACAAATAATGCTTAATGAATGTGACTTTTCAACTTTTAGATTTAACTGCCATAACAAAATGTCATACATTGAATAATACATGGTTTTTTTTAATCAACACTGATAAAGTGTTCTCAATGAGTAGCTCATGAGAACACAGTGCCCTTACATCATCCCCATTCTGTTATTGCTAAGCTTTATTTCATTGATTGGTAAAGTTTTAAATATTTTGTAATCTAGAGGGGAAGTAATGGAATTATTCCATTGAGCCTGTTTCAAATGATTATCCCCAACTTGTGTTTTCATCCTTTGAATTTCTTTTAAAATCTTTTTGTTTATTTTTATACTGGGTTATCTTTTTTCTTAATAATTTTCAAGCAAGTCACAGGCCCAGTGTGAGGGGAGGGGATAACCCAAGTCACACATATTTTTCAAGCATAGTTTATTGCCAAATACCAGCCTAGCAGGCTACAAGAGTTACGTCTGTTTCTGCTATGTTGCCTTAGTGAGGTATTTTCAAGAAGCTATTCTTCTTAATGGCTTTTAATGGACTTCAATAGTCCCAAATTATAAAATTTTATATCTACAATTTTGTGCTTCTTTTAGAGTACCTTGATCCTTTTAAATTTAAATTTTTGTTATATCTAGATTTACTTTTTAAAGGAATGCAATAGGAATCTAAATTATATTTTAATTTTTAAAATCTGTTGCAGCACTTAGCATTCCCTATCATTATTATTTACTAAATTCCCATAGTGGTGTGCATTTATTTCCATTCTCTTTATTATTCAGTTTCCCTGAAGCAAAAATAGCACCCAGCTCTTATGTATAGTAGAACTTTTTTCAGTATTGTAGACTTCGTGGAAAACAGAGGGTCATTATCCAGGTTTGTGTGACATGAGGTAGACACAAGATACTGTGGAAAGAGGTGAGAGATCTAGCTGAGTTCAGCAGTTCAGAAGAAGGAATGGGCAAGACAGTGCAAGCCCAGGGATTGCCACTTCTTTGCCAAAAAGATGTGGGCAAAGAGGTTAAGCCTTGGAAATTGTAAAAGTATCTGAGTTCTATTTGGTGAGCTCAATGACATCATTTGTGTTGTCTCTTAGAGATGTAGTGCTCCAAGTGCTTTATGAACATCAGGAACCACTGAAAGGCAAAGAGTCTTTTCAACCTACTCAGGGGATCAGTGGTCTGAGGGTGAGAGCTCCTCTGCCTCTTATTCTCTGCTGTTTTGTATTGTTTCTCTACATGATAGAACACAACAACATACTCAGGTTGAACACTAACAACATATTTTTGTGTTCTTATATTACTTGGGAGAGTTTATTACAATGAGTTTCTGTTTACATTTTTCTCTTTCTATACTTTTTGTTTGCCCTAAGAAAAATGACACTTTGAGGTTTATTTTATATAATTAATAGACTAAATGCTTCATCTTTAAGGGCTGCACTTTATAACTGATGCATCTTTGTATGTCCAAGTCATAGAACTGTTATTTTTCTTTGAAAAGAATTTTGCTGATTTTTAAAATAATGATTACTTGAAAACCTGGATTTTAAAGTAAACTCAGATTTTTTTGTCACTCCAGACATGAGTGAAATAGAGTATGGACTAAAATTTTATTGTAGTCATTACCAAAATGATTTAAGACTATTTTTACAACAAACTTGTCATCAAATAGAATTCATTAAATCTCTACAATACAATTGATTTGTCAAATACAAGGAGGGGCTTTAGAAGATATAAGAGATGTTCCTCCCTTCAAAGTCACTGACAACTTTGGATGAATAGGAGAAAGACTAGACTAGAACTTGCTGTGCAAGGCTAAGATGCCAGTTATTCATCTGGAAGTTTCTCTGAGACTGAGTCTTCTCTAGCTCTGCTCTGTGTGCCATTTACCAGCCCCAGTGATGCTCATGTGCTCCAGAGGCTTGAAGGTTCACAGCTAAATTGCTTAAATACTGTTATTCACACACATTTCACAAATTACAAGTTTCAAGCTGTGCTTTCCTAGAACTCCTTGATGTCCTAGTAATTACAGTGCTCTTCAAGTTGTACCTGTGCTGAAAGGACTGTTGCAGTCTTTTCAGTCTCAGCCAGTACTATCAGAACTATATAGCTATAGATGCTCCCTTGGTATGTCACTTGCATGTCATTGTTTACATCTATCCTATTATTTTCCTGTCTTATATCTCTAATGCATTCATAAAAGTAATAGTATGAAGTTTTCTTTTAAGCACCATAGTCAACATGAAAATGAAAAAAAGCACTGCAATTTAGAATAATGTGGCAAATAAATATTGTAAGCTAAATTCCATAAAAATATAAAATATGTGTCTACATGTATCAAGATTAGAGTTTTGCAACTGTGTTTTTTCAGAAATATGTTTTATAGTGTACATTGTAAAGATGCTTATTATGGCAATAATGAATAATTAATACATCTAGCTGTCTGCTACCACTATTTTTAATAGTGTCAAAATTCTTAATGTTTCTGCCTCATTTTTAGTGAAAGCACAGGAAATTTTTGTTAAGCCAATGAAATTCTTTCAGAAGCAACACAAAACAGTCCTCTAAAAAATTGAAATAGAAGTGTTTAGCCTATAAGAGCAGAGAAAAGAACAAAAATACAGTAGTAGTGGTCAAAATTATGCATCTCAGAGGGAGCCTAGGTATAGTACAATGCATGGTATTCACTAGAAAGTTATATGAATCAATCACAAATTAATTGCAAAGAAAGTTATTGGAAATATTCTTTTTCATCTAATCAAGAGAAATTGAGATTGTGTCCCAGAGAGGGGTCTTCTGCTTGGTCCTGGAGACAGACCTAGTGTATCTCCTGGGGCGGTCTCCTAGGCTACACAAGAACAAAGCCACCTCCCATCCAGTCTCATCCCCCACACAGAACATGCTGCTGATGCTCTGACACTATTGCCAGAGGCCAGGCAAATGAGGAGATATTGGTTTCAACTTCTATACTTATTCTGTTTTTTAGTAATCCTGTGAGGAAGTGAGAGCACATTCAGATGTGAAGGATCCAGAAATTTTTGCCTCTCATCCTCTTTTTCTGAAAATATTTATCATGTGATATGAAGTCTAGCAAAAGACAGGGAAAGTCAACAAAGTAGAAGAGATAGGCAATTCAGAGTAAATACAAAGAATCCCCAGAGAGGGCAAGGAAAACTTAAAGATACACTCCTTAAAGAATAAGATTGGCACTTAAGATAAAGGAAACCAGAAGCATCACTGAGAAATTTTCAGAATGTCAGCTCAGTAGCAGGCCTAAAAAGGAAGTCTTCTTAGAGCAATCAATTAATGAGATGCAAAAATTAGTGGAAGAACTGAGTTTTCGGGGGAGAAGGCATGTGTTCACTGTGTCAATAAGAAAAAAGAAGGGTGATATGGTACTCAAGAAGCAAAAATCAATGCTGGAAACTCATCATATATAAAGCAAAAGGACCAAAGAAATGAGTATAGGAGATAATAATCATTTGATTTGAATTTTGAAAACTTCCCCTTTGAGTGACTGAGATTTGGTAACACAGGAGTGGGATTCTAACTAGTGAATAACAACCCACTGGTATCATATGCCAATAAGTATGGTATTATGGATGATGTAACTTTCAGAATCCACCTATAGCAGCAATGGTAAACCTTGTGGAGACCAAATGCCCAAATTCCAACCCCAAACCTACTTATTTATTATAAAGTGCTAACACTGCAATTAAGTATGTATACTGAGATTTTAGTATAGAAAAGAACAACTCATACATTAGCATCTTTTGTCTTAAGAGAAGAACACAATAATGGAGCTTTCAATAATACAAACAGCTTTTTATTGAAAAGTAAAATGTGTGTTTGGCATGCTTTTGCACAATTAATGTACCTTTGCTGTTGTATGCATGTTGATAATTTGTCAAACTTTGACTCATGTTTTGTTAGTTTGAAAGCAATGCATGCAACATTCATTCCTTGTATCAGATTTGATATAATTCGAAGCTGAAAACAACTACTCACAAGCATAAAATGATCCAAAAAAAGTAAGGAAAGCAATCTCAAGTGCTTCCATTGACTTAAAATTATTTGGCAGAGAATTCCATATTGTAATTCAAATATTGTATATTTTAACCCAAATATTGTAATCACTTTTCTCATCCTCCTCATGGCTTGAGAAATTTTATATTTGTAATCCCATTGAAATGTTATTGGAATCCCTGAAAGTTAATTCCAATCTACCACTTCCAGTGCAACCCATAGCGAGAATAAAGACACTGAAACATAGTCAAAGTTACGGGCAGCCAAAGGGTCCTGAGTCTGGTCTAGGTGAGGATACATAGAACAGAGTTCTCCCCCAGAGTCTCACCTAGGATTTATTAACTTGTGAAGAAAGAAGTGGCTTGAGGATGAGTGGTGAAAATGGCAGGAATTATATGAGTAATGTGAGCTGAGCTAACCAAGTAGAGAGAAAGTACCTCTGGAATATTTAGGGAGAAGGATATCAGAGAAATCAATCTGCATAACTCAATTAAGGCAGCAGTTGAAAGATTTAGGAGAGTTGGGCGTGGTGGCGCACACTTTTAATCCCAGCACTAGGCAGGCTGAGGTAGGAGGAGTATTGTGAGTTTGAGGCCTGGCCTGGGTTACAACGTGAGCGCAAGATTGGCCTAAGCTACATAGTGCAACCCTGCCTCAAAAAATTAGGGCTGGGAGTTTGGCTCAGTGGCTTAAGTGCCTGTCTGTCAGGCACAAGGTTGTGAGTTCAAACCCCGGTGCCGCAAAAAAAAAGAAAGAAAGAAAGAAAGATTTAGGAGGCTGTTGCTTCAGTTTCTGATACATAAACTTGCATGCCCTGGAAAGTTATAGCTTCTTATCTTGAGGCTCCAACCCAGCTGACATTCCTGGAGCAATACGGCTCCCACTGTGCTCAACCATTTATAGGGAACAGATGCAAGGAAACAGGAAATTGTCAGCTGACTTCATGGATTACATATCAGTACTTCAGCTAGCCTTATTTGCATTGCTTAAAGCCAATTGAAGGGAGAAGGAAATAGCATAGCAATCTCTGTACATATCAGTACAAGGAGATAGGGGCTGAGTTTAACTAATGTGAATATGACTATTCCACATTCAAGGAGAGCTGACCAGGTTGTCTTCTACAATTCCACACTTAAAGAATTTCATTTCTCAGAACTACCACCTGTGCTGTCTTTTATCATCCCTCCACAGTCTCTCTTCTCACGTTGCATGCAAGTCATCAAATTTATTTTTCCAGAGAAAGCTTTCTTGAAATTTCAATTGTTCATTTACAGATTTCCAAAATCTAACTAGTGTAAACAGAAAAGATAAAGTTCTTCAAATTTGGCTTTGTCTTGACAAGCAAGAAAACACAGGATTGTCTCCATCTTATGGAACTGTAAAAATCTGTTTCTAAAATTCTCCTTGGCAGCTGCTACAATGCTGGAAATCTTCTTGTAGATTTCCTAATGACTTGTAGGATTATCTTGGAATGTCTTAAAATTTTCTGAATGCATTTTTAGATTTGGAAAATATTTCAGCTGTCCACTTTCAAGGTCTCTTTCAAAAACCTACAGTTTTGGATATACAAAAGATCTTTTCTGCTGTTTTCCCTATACCTTGTCATTTTTTTGTTCAGTACATTGAAGTGCAGTGTAAAATCTATACAAAACACTAGGTTGTTCAGCTAGGCCATATCAGCGAGTGTGGGTATTCCTGCCCATTTTAATTCATAAGCAGCCTAATTTCATTGAAGCAGGTTACAAATCTCTCTAGGACTTGTCCTTTGCTCAGCCACTGCCACTATTGTACATAAAGAAAGCATTATACTGTGCCTGAACCTCATCAAGAAATACTTAAAACTTGAAAATCAAGAGCATGAGCTATTATATAATACCATTTTTGTAACATCTTTGAGGCTATTGTCTAATTTTTTGCTGCTTTCCCTGGCACAAAGAGCTTTTCAATATATAATATAATGAAGCTGAGTGACTGGATGTTTTGCTTCTTTAACCAAGAACTATATGAATACAGAAGTTGCCCCCACTGTACAAGGTGCCCCATCACTAGTAATTGAAGCCAGTTTTTCTGGCCTTATATCTTGTGACATAAAAGCCTCCATCACAGTATTGTAGATATCTATCCTTTGTTTTCTTTTGACAAAGACACCAGTTTCACCAGTTCATCTCTCGTGATGTCATCAGCAGGATAGTGCAAAATTATTGTTAGCCTTGCATGCTTTTTTTTATCTGTGTGTTCATCCAAGCACATTGAACAACAGTCTGTCTTTTGTAAGTATTGGGGAACTGCTGAATAACATCATTTGCCATGCACAGAACTTGATTTTTAAAATATTCTGTTAAGGAGCATCTCAGAGATGCATTACATAATTTTATCCTTTTGTGGGAAATCATAGAAAAGTAAATTACTCCCAAATGACATGACCATTTTGATAAGATTCTCATCAGAGAGGAGCTTACCTTGTTTTGCTATGTACAGTGAAATTTGAAAGCTGGAAGCTATCAGATGATTTTTTTTAGAATGATAGTTGCAAAAACTAAGGTACTGGGAATGCTATTTCCTCAATTTCCCTTTAAGAAACTCTTCCTTTTCAGTTTCACCAAGTTTAGCATACTTTTGTGGTTAGTGTCAGAGTGCTGCCTGACACTTGATGTGAAACATGCTCTTTCACTACACAGAATACATAACACTTTTACATTGTGTTTCATCATTCCAAACGATTCTGTCCAGGCCACTTGGCATGATCTTCCACTATCTCTTTTCAGTTTTGCTTTTTTAAATTTTTTTTTATTCATTTATTTGCTATAGTCACTTTTGGTTTTCAAGACTTGGAGTCTACAAAAACAGAAAATTAAAAGAAAAAATGAAACACCCAGTACAACCCCATCTCTACCAAAATAGCTAACACTATTAGTTAACACTAAAGAACTGGATTTTCCCTGAATCAACAGTCTATAGCAGCGATTCTCAAGTAGAGTTCCTCTTGAATTTGCTGATCACCAGCATAAAGGGGCAATGTTCCACTAAATACTACCTGCTCTCAAAAAGGCATTTAAGTGAATTTCCGACATTGTAGGAGCTTCTGTTAAAATCACACCTAGTTCAAGCAAATACAGTAGTATCACAGTTCACAAACTTAATTTGTTCCATGATTCTGGGAAGGATGCCCGTATTTGTGTTTGTGCAGGGAAGATGGTTGCACTGTGTTCATCACCCAGTGCAGTTTGCAAATAGAGGCAAAATTTCACTGAACACTTTTGTTGCAAACCAAATTACTTGCAAATAGAAGTATTGCTGAACCAAGGTATTACTGTGTATATATCTTTCCTCTTGTTCTCATAAATTCTTCACAAACAAATAATATGATGCTGCAAATTCAAATATGCTAGGGAGACAGCACGACATTAAAAGAATCTCAGTCTCAATTACAACATCACTTTGGTAAATCTTAGATATTAGATTTCAATTTTTCATAAGAAAACTCAAAACAAAAGTCTTGTGTTAATAAAAATAAATGCATTAAAACTCACAGTCAGTTCAAGCAAATATATCCTTGGCACAGTACACTGGTGAGTCATACAAAAGCTCAGAGAAGTCATGACTTATGAGTCAGGGCTCCTGACATCATCACCTGGCATTGCTACTCCTTTTGGGGCATGCACATGGCCCCTATGTGCACTGTAATCCAGTGCTTGGCTGTTGGGCCAATGCTGGGGCATCTGGGTACACATAACAACAGAGAGGGCTCTGTACACCCACTGCAGCGTGTATGCCATAGGTTCAACACCACTGGCCTATCAGTGAGGTACATTGTCTCAGTTGTTACAGAACAAAATGTTAATGTTATGAATGTGAAAATATGAAAATAATGTAAGAACTAAAGCAAACTGAGAAGTGGAAGCAGAAGAGGTGAACATACTACACAGGCTCTCAATTCTTCATTTTTAAAAATGTATATTCAGGATAGAACCCCAATTTCATGAATGGTGATGTAGATAAGTCTTAAAGTAACTATAAATTTAAGATAAGACATGGGTTAATATAAAAATTTTTTTAAAATGCTAGCCAAAATCTGAGAAAGAAAGAATGCAGTAGCAGAGCATCAACACGGATTTTGAGCCTCCATGACTCTAATCCGATCCATGCCATCTCTCCGTCAGACTTCTCTTCCTTTTGCATCTGTCTTCTGCATTTCAGAGTCTGTCACCAAGAAAACTCTGTGCCTTTGTCACCTCTCTGCACTTGTTCTTCACCTCCTAACTCCTGCTTAAGTGGTTATGTCTGTTTAATTTTTTTAAATTTATGTTTTATTTTTTATTTTAAAGATAGTAAAATCCAACAAAACATAACAGAACAAAGTCAATCAAAACAAAGCATCAGAACTGGTACAGAACTTCAAAGAAAGATACTATGAAAACAATAGCTACTGTAGCATATCTTATTTTCAGAATTGTTGACCATTCCAACAGGTATAGTAAAATCAAACCAAAACAAACAAACAAAAAAAACCCCACAATAAAAGCACAGTATAAAAAAAAACAAAACCACAATAAAACCAATAAATACACAGTATAAAATAAGGCCAAAAAAATTAATCAGAATAAAGCAAGACAATGAGAACAATATTGGGCCTTGAAGACAAGACAGAAGAGAATCCCGCATATTTACTACGTTGCATACTGTCATCTTCCAAAGAGATGCTCAGGTTGCCAGTCCCAGGCCTACAAAATGAACAAAACAATACTAGCATTTAGTTGTTTCATGTACCTTAGTTGCTAGCAATTTAGCCAGACCTCCGAACCAGCAGGTTGCTTTATGGGGGGCGGGGAATTGTCCTTGATTCTTAGCGCAGGTGGGTGTACAGGGTGGTGCATGTTTCTCTTCCTGGAGTCCACGCTGGTCATGCAGGCCCCCAGAAGGCAGACTAGTTGTCTTCTGGTTGGTGCCACTCAGGCCCAGTTGGTTATGTCTGCTTAAATCTGAGACAAATTATTGCTAAGTATTTTTGACCAGAAATCCAAAGCTATAGTTTTCAGCAGATTATGCTAGAAACAATATATAAGTTGATGTCCCCCATCTTGCCATTTATTTCTGTCTCTAAATTGGCTGGCAACTCAACAAATATTATTTAATGTTTGTTTACTCTCAAAATCATATCTTTCCTCTCATGAGAGGCTGTAAGGAGGCAGGTCGCCATAACCTGTCCAGTCAGACAGCAGCTACCAAGCTCTGCTCCTTTGGCTTAGTAGTTTGACTTAGCTTTCCTGAGTGAGGACATCTTCATCTTCTTTTTTTTTTTTTTTTTTTTTTTTTTTTTGCGGCACCGGGGATTGAACTCACAGCCTCGTGCCTGCCAAACAGGCGCTTAAGCCACTGAGCCAAACTCCCAACCCTAGTTTTTGAGGCAGGGTCGCACTATGTAGCTCAGGCTGGTCTTGCGCTCACATTGTAGCCCAAGCCGGCCTTGAACTTACAATGCTCCTCCTAACTCAGCCTCCCTAGTGCTGGGATTAAAGGCGTGCGCCACCATGCCCAGCTCTATTTTCATCTTCTTGACTCAGAAGTATCTTTCATCCAATGGCTGGTGCAAGTTTAACAACCAGATCTCTGAGGAGCATACCAAATCTCTGCCTTATAGATGCTCCCAAGTGAAAATACATACATCTTTGCCAATTTAAAGTTTCCTAGTGTGTCCCCACTAAATGCAGATGAGGAAGAAAGTCTCTCCATTTTCACTGGCTCTTGTACAGGGTGAGTGGGCCCTGGTATAGCACAGTGCTCATCCCCATCATCTTTGGAAAGAGTCCTCTCACCAGAGCCAGATAGTGAGTGCTGGGCACCTTCTGAAATCTGCCTTTAAATTTGTGTTATGGTTTAGTTATTGGCAGTTCCCTAAAAGTTGTAAGTCAGAGCCAAAGACACAAAGCATTTACACCCTACCTATCAAGTAGGAGAGTCAGTCAAGATTTTGAATCTCAAGACATTGTCCTGGCTTATGTACACAGCTTTCTGAGAGTAGGTGTTTATATGAGCAGTATGAGGGATTTTTCTCATAAATGTGCATTAGTGTCATTGTTTCATGCATTGAAAATACACACACACACACACACACACACAACTCTATATCACTCTGGGATGAAAAATATAACTGTTTTGAATAAATAAGTGAGTCATGAAATATATAAGCCATTTTGACACATTTAGGCTAGAAATTTTAATTAATCATGAAACACAATTTGAAAAGATGACACAGCTGCCTTCTCTGGGTATTTAATCAGAAGTCAGATGTAAAGAACAGTCTGTTCTAGACTTCTGCAGCCTGGTGACCTTTTGATAGCTAGAGTGGAAGTAATCAGACTGTGATCACAGAGGGTGTTGGGCCAGGAGAGCATTTCAGAGCATTTAGTAGAAAGAGGCAACACATCTCCAATGTCACCAGAACTCAGGGAAATGTTCACTGGTAGACTCCTTTTATTCTATTTTTTCCCCAAGTCCAAAGAAAATCCCAATATTGATATCCTGCATTGAAATCAAAGTAGAGGAATTTTTCCTCAGTGACGGAAAAAATAACAGCATCCCCGGAGAGAAGCACCAGGTCATGACATCACATACTCATTCATCACTTGATGTGCTGAATGGGCTTTGCTGCTGGTTCATCCCCCAGCTAGTCCAGCAAACCTGCTCCTACTTTCCTCACTGAAGCCATGAGTACAGCAAGGCCCTTTCTGAGAAGCTATTTAACTACTTCCTGGAAAAATGTCATCATCTTTTCACCACTATAGCTCTCTAAGTTAACAGAGATGATAGGGCTGGGGGTATAACTCAGTGTTACAGCTTCTGCTTAGAATTATCTCCAGCAATGGAATCAATAAATCAGTCAATTAGTAACATGATGTATTTCATATTTCCTGGCAAAAATGAACTTACAAAATGTGAAATAAAGGGTTTTGTTGATATTTGCTTTTAAAAAAATCTCTTTTATATCCTCTGTTTGTGTCAGATCCTCACCCGTGTTTCCAATCATTTATCTGAATGGCATTGTTTGTGTATTCCAAAAATCGAACAGTAGAATATTTATGGGGAGAGGGGAGTAGAATAGTTGGCATTTGGACCATCTCAGAGAACCTTAGCTCCCTCCTTCTAGAAGCTTTGTGATCTCGTGATGTGAGTTCTGTACAAGAGAAAATCAATTCCCTGGGGCAGAGCAAATGACTTGTATCAGTGTTGAGCCTTACCTTAACCTTCAGTTTACTAATTGGAGATAATAAGTTCCCTCTGAATGCAATGCTTTTATAATGGCTGTATTCTTTAAGACACAAATGTGAACTGCTGTGTGTGTGTGTGTGTGTGCATGCGCACTCCCACATGGTGCTGCAGCTCAAGTCCAAGACATTGTCCATGATGAGCAAGCACTCTACCATGAAGTTACATCCCCAGCCCTGAACTGCCTTTTTACTTTTATCATTGTTTACTGAACATTATTTCTGTCTCCAATTTTATGCATACCCAGAGCCAGCAGACAGTTTCTGGGCTAATGTTTTGGCTGTTACCCATAGCTCCATGATCTGCTTCCTCTTCTGCTCCTTTCCCATGAACACCTTTTGTTTCTGTTTCAGTAATTAAAATATTATCTATACTTTAAGAGTCAAATGTATGTGTTAACATATCTAGAAACTCATTCTTTTTTTTTTTTTTTTTTTTTTTTGTGGCACCAGGGATCGAACTCACAACCTCATGCCTCACAGACAGGTGCTTAAGCCTTTGAGCCAAACTCCTGGCCCTAGTTTTTTTGAGGTAGGGTTGCACTATGTTGCTCAGGCCAGTCTTGCGCTCATGTTGTAACCCAAGTTGGCCTTGAACTCACAATGCTTCTCCTACCTCAGCCTCCCAAGTACTGGGATTAAAGGTGTGCACCACCACACCTGGCCAGAAACACATTCTTGATGATTTTACCTTTCAATTTCTTCTGCCTCTTCTGATTTCACCTAAAATCTCCAAGTTGCGTATATTCGTTTAATATATATATTACTGCCCCATGGTACTAAGTTCCACAATACACACATAGTATAATGTTTGGAGAACAGTAAACCTACAAACTTATAGATGAATGGGGGAAAAAACATAATGACTGGTTAGGAAAAGGTATGCTATATATTCAATAAGTAGTTCATGATTGCAACCTCATTGAAGATGACCAGGTAATATTATGAATAGATATTAAGAAATTATTCTTTGTTTATAAAGGTGCTTAAGTCCAAGGCATTGTCCATGCTGAGCATTTTAGCAAATAGAAAATAGCAATGAGCTACTTTAGCAAATGGAAAAATATAAAATATAAAATATAAAACTAATGTTACTCTTAACCCAAATTCCCAGTGAGAAACACCATTCACCTTTAGTTGGATTTTCTTTATCTGAAGGTAGAGTATTTTGTAAATATTTTATAAAAGAGCAAAGCTACATACTATTCTTGGTTTTTCCCAACTTCTCTCAGAATGATTTTAGCTACAGTTCTGGGGGGAAATACTTATCCTCTGTTGGGATAAATCTTATAATAACCTTTATATAAATGTGTTAATACCCATCATAATGCCCTGGGAGATATTTCTCTCTGGTTTCCTTTTTGAACAATGAGAAATACATTTATTCAAGTATTTTTCTAAAGATTCTCATTTTCAGCCTAATCTGTGCAATTTGTTGTGGACTTACTGGGCCACCCCTGCCCCAAATCATCATTATGGATTGACACAGCTGTGCATGGAGGATACCTGTACAGGACTGGCATTGTAGGCAGCAAACACTGCTGTGAGACCAGCTGCCAATATCAAGTAAGAGACTCTGCAGGCAGGAAAACCCTTAAAATCCTTACATCTTTGCCCTTGACTCCAGCTTGTGATTTGCTATTCATGTAAGATAAACTGATTTGTATTGAGTTTGTAGTCTTTTGGTGTGTTTTAGTCATTTTCCCAGTCTCTGCTGTATCTCCTTCAGTGAAAATTACAAAGGAGCCACTACAGAAATCTGCAACAGGAATTGGGGCACTAACCTAGTTCCCTTAAAGTTAAAGCTGTTGCAACCTGAAGAGGAGGCATCTCAAAATTCACATCTAGTTATACTGTGTATTAGCTGTTTCTCCAGAAACAAGAAAATTTACTGAACTCAACACAGATCACTTTACAAGTTCTATCTATCCAAATAGTTTCACCCAATACCAAAATGATATTCCACTGTTAGCGAAGACTCCAGCAACTTTAGCCTTGGAAACATCCATTTAGTAATCATGTGTGTGACCTACTTTAACCACAGCATTCTTAGATAAACAGTAATGGTGATGAGCACAAATTGTATATGTTCTATTCCTTACATCTGCAAGATGAAGATAATTATATTCATTTTGGAGAATTGTTGTGAAGTACACATAAAAATAATGTACCTGAAGGTATTGCTAGCAGCGTAAAGCAATATACAGTTTTAACATATGAACAGTATTAATGTGGCACGTTCATAGTTCTCTAAAACCTATAACTCATTTTTCTTCAACTTTATATATGGCAGGACTCTTAATTTCAAGGACATAAAACTTTTGAAGTAAAAATACTTCTGTAACTTAGAGAGTTTGCTGTGCCAAACTGATTACTCCTTAAGTTTCATTTATAACATTTTAGTTTTACAGATATTTTAACTGGAAAATTGGCAAATAAAAAATAGCTTAAAACATCAATTAAAAGCATGATTTATAGGGGGTTTTGCTTACTATGGAAATTTTGCTTTGCTACAAGTTGCTTTGTTATATTCAACCTTCTCAAAACTCATTAATCAGTTATTGTTTCTTGATTTGATAGAAGATATACCAGATGATAAAAGTTTGTGTATTAAACTAGAAGACATTTAGTCAACCATGAACAACCAGGGTTATCAGATAGAGGGGAAATGCATAATTTTCAACCAAAGTATGGTATGGAAGTAAAGTTATTCTTACCTATAGAGTATCTATGTTATTTTTCATTTAAAATTTCATTACTTTGGTAATCTAATCCATTAAATCCTAATGTTCTCTAATATTGACAGAACATGCTTTTCTTCCTGTAAAATAAATGGACCTTAGCTAGAGATAACATATTAATAGAAAGATCTTGGATCAGATCTTATGGGGGCTTATGAAGATATCTTAGAAGAAGTATCACAAAATGTTGGCTGATCTCACAGTATGTTGCATAATTATGTTCTTCACTTCTAAATCAAAAAATACAGATTTGATCTTTTGGATTCCAGGAGGGTGCAGATAGAAATAGATGCCATATGTGGGGCCTTCAGCCTGAACAAAGGACAAGGGTACATAAGTATTATCTAGTTGTTTTCTGGCCAAAGGTGAGAGATGATGATACTACATGCATCTAGAGAATAAAAATAGAAACCAGTAGGAACATCCAGAAAACAGAATCCAAATTATGTTATGTGTCTGTATGAATCTGCCAAAATGAAACCTAAAAGACAGGGGTATGAAAGAAAGCAGAATTACCTGACCCTTGTGGGAATTTATTGGGATAATTTCCTTCTTCAATTCTGGACACAAAAGAGAATGCTACCATAAGCTGTGTGGTGCTCTGTGCACAAATGACAGTGTGCTATACATACTTTCTGTGACAAGGGTGGCTTTTAATGTAATACTCTGAACATTGTATTTTCTAGGAATAGAGCATGACAAAAAATACATACAGTGGGATGTTTTTTTTAATTGATCCAAATTTAATCTGAGCATCAAGAAATAAGATATAGAAAAAGGAAATGAACCTAGTACCACAGACAGCAGGACAATAATGAGGAAGATTGCCAAATAATGACACCACCATTTTGTAAACAATTATAAATTCTTGGTGCCATGAAAACAAGGATAAATTACCATGTCCCTTCTCAGTCCTCAAGTTTCCTGCTTCAGTTATCCATTGCCATATGACCAGCCATCCAAGAACTTGGCTCCTTTGAACAGCAACCGTGTTACTTTCTCACAGTTGTATAGGTTGTGACTTTGGGCCCAGCTCAACTGGATGATTCATCTGCACAGTATCAGTTAGGGTTACTTTGTGATGCTCAACTGGTTGACTTGTCTGTGTACCATTGACCCTATGTGTGCTTAACTCTCAAGGAGACTCACCTGTCTGTCATTTTGGTGAGAACAACAAAATGACTGGATTTTACTGTGGCTGTTGACAGGATATCAATCCATGGGCAGGGCAACTAGTTCAGGACAACCAGTGATTGTCTTATAAGAAATAGGAAACAAAAGCGGCCAGTTTCAAGCTTGGGCTCAGAAATGGGCAGAGGATCACACCTATAGTTTTCTACCAGGCGAAATGTTCACAGAGATGCCAAATTTTGTTATTGTTGCCTTTTGTTTGCTTGTGTTGTGTTTTTGTACTTCTTTATTTAGCAATTATAGATATGCATAATGTTTACAGTAAGATGTTAGAAATAGTTAACTCTAGGAAATTTTTAACTACCCACTTTATGCTTTCTAGATCGCCTGCATTTTAGTTGAAATACTACTGTAATTAGAAAAATAAAGCAATTTTCACCTTGGGAAAGAGATAAATGCCAGTATTAATTTTTTTTTTTGTTCTTCAAGTGTTCTACTATATGACAGAAATATAAAATAATACTTTTTCTTTCAAATAATCAATGTGTGATGATAGACAATTTAGCAACTTTATAAATGATTGGAAGAGTTTGATGGAAATGACCTTGAACTAGGCAAAGGCTATGAAATCAAAATACCAATATGTAGATCATACACATTTAACTAACTGTAAACTACAGTACAGTTCATAATGCTACCTAGGATATCTTTATTCTTTTTCAATATTTACTTTTTTATTAGCATATGTTTGCAATACATAATGATTACATCCCTCGTGGGGAGTTAGTACATGTATATAACACATCTTAATTCATTTTTCAAGAGATACTGCCTCTTTATAAGAGGAGGATGGGAAAACCCACAACCATCTTCAATCTTTCTATAGTCCTTTACTTTCCAAAGATAAACTTGGTGTTCTGTAAATAAATCTAACAGCTATGTTTTCCCTACATTTATAATTATTCTTCACCATCAAATGCCATCACCCCTACCCTGCTTCATCTCCACTTTACTCTTTTCTCCAGGACTGCCAAGTGGATTTTTACTTGCTATGAACAGCAAGGCAGTTTTAGGCCCTTGATTTTGCTCAGTTCCCACCAGTTAGATTTCAACCTTTCCTTTGAGTAATTTCTACTTAATCCTTCATTGCTCAACTTCTCTGAAAAAGGCTACCCTCAGTCATCTCTTGTTGTTTTCACTGAATTATTTGTTCAAAAAATATTTACTGAGACACTGGTAGCACTCCAGCTAGTTACAAATGAAGAGGAGCATGCTGGTAGATAGGCTAGGCATTCCCACTAATCTTAGAAGCTGACTTGGGGATTGTGGTCCTCTGGTAGTGCAAGATGATACTTTGCTTTACATTTTTTTGACCACTTCCACATGTTAACAGTACCCTCAGGATGCCAGCAGGTCACACTGCAATGAGCAAGTTCTACCTCCAGGGGACTGGAATTTGTGAATGTACCATATTCTCATGTCAACTCCTCAGTTGTCCTTCTGTAAACTCCAGGGATAGAATGAGAAAGAGAAAATAATTGCCTGGCTTATTGAAGTTGGAGAAAGGTTTCATTGGAGTGTTTAATAGCTGAGATTGGAATTCCCCTGCTATGGCAGTTAGATATGTAGCTTTATATTATCATTTCTTTTTCATTCTTCCCAGCTATATTTTATTGGAAGCTTTTTCCACTGGTCAGGAAAACCACCAAACACAAGAGAAACCAAGCCAGGCGTGGTGGAGCGTGCCTTTAATCCCAACACTTGGGAGGCTGAGGCAGGAGGATCTTTGTGAGTTCGAGATCAGCCTGGGCTACAAAGTGAGTTCAAGGCCAGCCTGAACTGCGTGGTGAGACACTGTCTCAAAACATAGGGCTGGGAATTTAGTTCAGTGGCGTAAGTGCCTGCCTGCTGAGCATGAGGTTATGAGTTTGATCCCCAGTACAAAAAAAAAAAAAACAGGGAGAGAGAGAGAGAGAAAAAGAAAACCCAATAAAAAATTTAAAACAGCACCAAGTAAGTGGGTTTCTATGATATCTCTGTTATAGCATAAAATGAGGTCTTTTTTTCAGAAATAACATCCTAATTATGGAGTTGTTTAAAATTCTATGTCTTTAAGATAGAGAACATAGTTAGACTTTGGGGCAGAGCAAAGTAATCAACATGAAATGAATACAATCAATAGTGAGACACATTTACCCAATATTCATACTATTTTGATGCTCATAAATACTAATGTGAAGATAATTAAAATGACATACCAAGCTAAATAGCAACAATAGTCACTTCAGAAACACATTCAAGAGAGGTTACTAGGAACTTTCATTGCTCAGAAAGATGGTCTGAAGAAAGAAGATCTATGGACAAAGGTCAATTTCACATAGGACACAAAAGTGGAATAATTTTAAGGGTGAAAAGGGAACATGTTGTGTTTTTTTGTTTTGTTTTATTTTGTTTTGTTTTTGTTTTTGTCTTATGAGGCAGGGTCTCCCTATGCAGTTTAGACTGGTCTTAAGCTCACTTTGTAGCCCAGTCTGGTCTTGAACTTGCAATGATCCTCCTGCTGCAGCCTCCCAAGTGCTGGGATTACAGGTATGCACCACCATGCCCAGGGGGGAACATGTTTTAATATATGGAAATATGAGAACAAAGCAAAATTTGGAAAATGAATGTGTTTAGCATACTAAAATCCAAGCAAGACACTACCAAAAAAGGAATATTGGAAAGATAAGTGGAATCTCATAGTGGTGAATTTGGTTTTTGTTTAGAAAAAAATGGAACACTACTGAAAATTTTTGTGACAGCATGTGTGCTATCATGGTTATGATCGAGGAAGATTAATTTTCTACAGTCATTTGTACATTTGTAGTCTTTCTTGCTGTCAAGAGGGATAGTTAACTGAATACCATAGTGTTTTAGGAAAGCAGTAATGACAATTCAATGAGAGCAGTGACTGAATAGAGAGGAGGCAACACATAGGAAAGGCAAGGAAGGTGGTGGCTACAAAGAAAGGCTTTCTACTGTTCCTGATGGGTTTGAACCCTGACAAGGTGAGCAGCAGAGCTGATGAGTAGGGGGCAGTGTCAAACCACCTGCAATGTTGAGAACTGATCACCTGTGAACACAGGAAAAGGTCATGCCACTTAGTAGAAAAAAATTCACTATTTACAGCACATAAAATTTATTTGGAGATAGGAATATGATCAATTATAAATATAGCTTGGACTTAGTATGTTTATTCAAAGATAATTTACTGTGTTCTTTGTGTCAAATAGTGTGCTGAAAAGTTTGGCAATGCAGAGATGACAGCTCTATTTTAGGAGAACATAGACAAGCTTAAGGCGAAAGGCATGAAACACTTTGAGTATGTCTCAGATTTGGTACAGTAATAAGATCAGAAAGACACAACTTCTTTTAAACCCTGAAATGTTATTTCTTGCTTACTTTGTGACCACCATTGGACATGACGGCACTGGTGCTATTTTCCAACCATCAAACAGTGTTAAAAACCTTTTATCATTTAGTCCTCACAGAAACTGTATGATAAGCATTGTTCACTACTCCACAGTTCAAACAGAGAAATTGAGGTTCAAATCAGATGAGGAGTTTCCTCAAGGTTACTCATGCCATATGGCTCTGTGTCTTCAACAGTGAGATATAGATGCTATAGTAATGATGCAGAGAGTGTATGATGTTAAGTCCGTAGCTATTATAAAGCATATGCTCCTTGCAGCCTTATCTATGGGTTTATGATGCTTCTAAATAAGAACAAAAAGAAATGGACTGCATAGGATATAAACTAAATGACCAAACTTTATAATTTATGTGCATTCTTGGCTAAGATAATTGCCAATATATTCAAATAGTATGGCATTACTGTACCTTTAATTAACTCAAAAGAATCCTGAAAGATGAAGATTAATAATGACATCAAAAATAGTTTAACTGGTTTCTAACTTCAAAAATCCTGCTCTATTGTGGGACATAGAGAACATTCCAAAGAGTCCATTGGGGTGCTCAGGAAATATATTGGGAATTTGTAAACCATTCACATCTGAGAAGATTTTACAAGACCATTTGTGTGAAATCTAGACAAGGACTCAGCAAGGACATCACCATTAAGAGCATGCAGTGGCATGAATATTTCAGGGTGTAGCAGCACTGTTAACCATATACAGTGCTCCCTTTCTTTAACACAGCAACTTTTTTCTACTGAGAGCTACACTGAGCGCCATAGGTCACTCATACACTAAATCTTTTGCCTTTGAAAAATCCAGATTATGTTGAGGATGCATTTGTCTTCTCCCCTTGAGATATATGTGTGCATTTCACAAAGCCATTGTGTAGTTTGGCTGTGATTTGGGGTCACTGCAAATTGGCTAGGAATGTGTTTCATGCTCAGTCAAATGTGTTGACAAAAAGGTTGAGGCTTGGAGAACATTTAGGAAACAGACTCTGTATTTTCTGAAGAATTTTTTTGGCTTCTAAGACTCCAAAACTTTGTGTTTAAAAGAATACATAGTTCTTGTTTTGTTGCCCACTTCCAGCTGTACACTGAGCATTGGAAAATCAGAGGACAGGAACAAAAACTGCTATAACTCGCTGGTGTTCTAGCTTTAACCTTGCATTACAAATATTGCTGTTTATTCAAATAAAAGCCACTTTTATAGTAAGATGGTCTTGAACTGTTCAAGCTGCATCTCAGATTTCCTTCAGGTGGACATGAGGATATTCAGTCTTAATACCACCAGCATCAGAAAAATAGCAAAGCAACTTCCCAAGGGAAGTTGCCTGAGGAACACCTTCCCCCTTTGCTTTTAAGCAGCACAGAGTCCTGACACAGTGCAGCCATAAAACTCTCCTGGTAACCTTTTAAAAGCTTTTAAAAGAATGTCTCTCCTAATATGTTCTATTAAATTGATGATTGTTATTGTTGTTATTTCTTACTTTGTAGCCAGACTGAAATCTCCCTTGGGATGTATTGAGAATGGATTGAGAAATATTGACCATAGATTATAAGAACCCACTCCATTTTATGCCACAAAAGGAAGTGTGGCCCACTGTCTGGCATCCTTGGTCAGGCAGTGTTCCTTCACTGGAAGAAGTGATTGTTTTGATTCTGAGGGCAGAGCATGGGAAATGAACTGAATTTATTGTGAACTAGCATTATAGAAAACAAACACAATTTAAAAACTGAGGTGATCACTTCCCAATTGTTTTGTAGATTCATTGACTTGGATTTAGAATTTTTCTTCAGCAAATCAGCAGTGCTTGGAACAGACTAAGACAGGTTTTCTCAGGCTAAGCCATTTTAGGGTAGTGGATTCAAAATACAGACAGCTAAAATGGAGGTGGAAAGGTCAGTGAATCCGTCCATTCAACTCTGCTAGAACCACCTGAGTCAGGGCTTACCTTCCTACAGAACCTAGCACTTCAGGAACACTCCTCGTCCCCAGAATACCAGTCTCCAGCTCAGTGATTAGTTCTCAGGGTAGCATAAATTAAACTTCTGTATTTGGCCATCATTTGCTTCCATCCTGATCCAAACAAAAATATAATGTGATTACATATTTTGCCACATATAAAATCTCACCATACTTAAGAATATTTAAAAATAAATATTGGCTTGTATGCACATTCATTTGCCCAGATCACCTACTTATGACAATACAGTTTCGGAAGTGCTTTATTTTCGTTACCAAATTACTATGGCACAAACTTCTCTAGACTGGGTAGAAGAGTGCAATTTTCTGGGCACCACTACATGCACACTTTAGAATAAACACAATAGGTCCTTGATGGAAGTCACTGCACCTTGTCATCAAGCAAAGGCCTCTGCCTAACAGCCCTGTGTCTTCATTGGTTGCTACGTTGTGATTGGCTCAGACATCCCCAATTTGGATACTGGGGATGAACACTGCTCCCCAGATTTCTTACATTACAGCTAAGAAAAGCAAATTCTGACTTGTACAACACTTGACTGAATTTTTTGGGTAACAGAAGTAGTTCATACAGGAACAATGATTAACAACTGCTTGTAGAAGCTCATTGTAACTATCAAGGCTCCACTCGGGTCTCAGAATTCCTACCTGGTTTGTGGCCAGTCACCAAGCATGGCAGGTCCATCAATCAGCTTCAGAGCATCTGCAGATTCTCTTGTTCCTCTCAGAGTTCCTTTTCAGGTACTTCCCTGGTCCCAGAGGATGAGGGATTTCTCTCTTTTGTCATTTTAGCTTTACTTCTTTTGAAATTAGCTTATTCCTTCCCTTCAGTGATATACCAGCTCTCACTAAAAAGAAACCTTAACTTGTAAATGCTGGATAGAACACAGGTTTACCTGTGCAGGTATTCAAGTGGTGCACTGCACTTGTAAAAGAACAATATTCACTTTCATGAGGACCATATTCATAGGAAAATCATGTATTTACTGAATTGAGGGCCAGAGGCTGTGTCCCCTGGACCTTTACATCAAAGTAGGATTAAGTGATAAGTCTATGCCTATGGAATGAAAATTACACATCCCTTTAGGCCAGTTCAATAGAAGTAGATGTGTCTGCATTCTGTGTTCCCTCTATTGGGTGGAAAAAGAGAACTGAAAACCTAGGGTTTGGTTGAGTCGTAAGATCCAAGTAGCTGAGTCCCTTAATCTTTTTGCACAGGAAAAGTACCAGATACTCAAACCTTTATATGAATAAGATAAATAAACTTAATAATTATAAGAAATTGAACTTTTACTGATTATTTGTTAACCTCATTCATGCGAGTAGAACTAATTCAGTTTGAAATACCTTGATGTAGAACTTTCCTTCCATTTAGAGGTTTCAAACAGACAATGTATAAATGTTTACCCTACATCCGCAGAGCTTGGAAGCACTCCCTGAAGTAGTCTTGTACAAGAAATAAAACACATGTACTCACAAAAAATACAAATGTGTTGGTTGACTATAACACATCATGGTCTTGAAAATACTATCAAACTTACTGAAAGAAAAATGAGTAACTCAGGCTGGGGATTTAGCTCAGTGGCACAAGCGCCTGCCTGGCAAAGTGCAAGGGTGTGAGTTCGATCCCGGTACCAAAAAAAAAAACCACACACAAAACAACAACAACAACAACAGCAACAACAAAAAATGAATAACTCTCAGTTTAATGAAATTGTACTTCTAAGATTTACTCAATGAAATAAGCAGTGAAACTCTCAGGTATTAATCAGTTTCATGCTCACTCCTATCTTATTCAAACCAGTGGAGAAAAGTTTACTACATTGTAGAAGTCTTATTTTTGTAGAATTAACTGTATCAATGTCACCTGCGGTGCTTTTTGTCTATGACTTCAATATCTTTACTGAACATCATACCTACAAAGTGTAATGAATGAATTTTCTTCCAGTACTACCTTTGTAACTATTTTTATGAGTTTTTTTTTCTAAGCAAGATAGTTGATCTATCAGCATTCATAGTCAACCAACACAACCAATAAAATAACATTATTTAATCTATTAATGTTGCAACTATATCTTTTCTCAACATGACTTTATTCAATGACTTATAAAAATAAGTTTTTCATATACTGTAATTGTTGGAAGAGAATATAAAAATATCCTGAGCTGACACATGGGAGAAACATAGAGCTAACATTGTAGCAAACCATTACATGTACTTGTTCTGATATTTGCTTCTTAAATCTTTCAGTAATTTTTATACATCTTTCAACAGAAATTTTAAACAAACAAGTAGGTTACATTTATCATATTGTTTCATTGATGGTTTCCACTATTTTCTTGCAATGGTAAAAAACTTTTCCCAAAGAATATAGTTGTTCTTCTTCCTATTAGCAAACCAAACCAAACTAAACCAAGCCAAACCAAAACAAGAAAATCCCAAAAAAGACTTCTAAATTTTCTTTTTGTGGTACTAGGACATTCTGCCACTGAGTTGCATTCTCAGCCTCGTTTTTATTTTCCATTTTGAGACACGGCCTTGCTAAATTGCCCAGGTAGGAGCAATTTGCAATCCTCCTGCTTCAGCCTCCCAAAGTGCTGGGATTACAACCATATGCCACCACTTAGCTGTAGATTTTCACTGTTAAAAATATGTGAAAATTTTAAGTACTAAAGTAAATATTACATGATTTAAAACTATATAGAAATTCTTTTCATGTCTTGAATTGTTTAGTTTCAAAAATCATGCTAATAATTATGATTCTATGCAATTATTAGCTAAGATACCAAAGCTCTATTTCTTTAGGTTGAAATTTTTCCATTAATGATAGTGGATATAAATCTACATTTCATATAGTTACCATTAATCTGTGTGTGCACGTGTGTGTGTGGTGTTAGGGATCAATCCCAGCGCCTTGCCCACGCTAGACATGTGCTATATCACTGAGCAACACCTTCAGTCTCATTTATCATTTTAGATTGAACATTTTTATTCTTGATCTTTTTACATAATGACGTGATACATTAACATCATGAATTAGGATATACTCAACTTTCTCGTTTTTTGCTAAATGAGATGACATCTTAGTATTATTCTGGTTTCTGTGTTTAGTTTTGTTTTTGTTTTTGTTTTCCTGTCACCATGGATCGAGCTCACAACCTTGCACCTGCCAGACAGGCACTCAAGCCTTTGAGCCAAACTCCCAGCTCTAGTTTCTCAAGGCAGGGTTGCACTATGTAGCTCAGGCTGGCCTTGTACTCACGTTGTAGCCCAAGTCGTCCTCTAACTCACGACGCTCCTCCTACCTCAGCCTCCTGAGTGCTAGGCTTAAAGTCGTGTGCCCCCACACCCGGCTCTCTGTGTCTTCCTTATAGAAAATGCTTTGGAGCATTATGGGAGGATTCATTCCATCTCACTCAGAAAGCAGAATTTGTTCAGTTCCAGAGCTGCAAACTGTCATCAGATACCACAGTAGTTGGAAAGAAAACAGACTAGTGCTGATAGAGGCAGTTCACTGACAGGTGAGAACTCCCATGTTGGCAAACCCAGTGCTCAGCACGTGATGAAGGGTGCATGGTCTGATGATGGAGACGGTATCCATTTGTGCAGTGAACAAGGGTAATAATTCTTAATTTAATTTTATATTTTCAAAACTGAAAGAACTATGTGAATATTCTCATTATTTCTTGTGCTACCCCAGTGACTAAATTCAGAGAATGTCAGTCCGTAGGAGGGCCCTGATGTTCTTATTGTAGGATGGACAACTACCCTGACTAATGAAACCTCTATCTGCTCTATGAATCCTAGTGGATGCAGGGATCTGTGGTCTAGACAAATGTCTCCTGCTTGGATACTCACTGAAATGCCCCAGGCATCTGGAAGAAACAAATTCTCATGCGGTAGCGATCTGAGCATATGTATTTCACATAAGCTTCTAGTTAACACACATGTGGCTGGTTTAGAACCGCACTCATGATGGAAAACCTTTAGACTAGGTGTCTGTAAAATGTGATTACTGCTTTTATAAATAAAGTTTTATTGGAATACAGTCAACCTATTCAGGTATAGACTGTCTACTGCTATTCTTTCCCACAATGGCAGAGTTGAATCATGTGACAAAGACCTTAGGACATACAAACTTTAAACAAATTTATTATTCCAATAAAATGTTTGCCAATTATTTTACTTAGACAATATATGTTCATTTCACATATAGACCCACACATAGATAATTGTCCCCCCAGATTAATTTGATTCAGTAGTATAGGAGCTAAATTCATTCAATCACATTATGGGCTAAAGTACAAGACTATTCTTTTATGAGTAGTTTTGCTATCTTAGTCATATCAGAAATGACAGCAAGCAGGATTGAAAAATAAATTACTTAAAAAAGATTTTCCACTGACATTGAAATCTTATAGTTAAAATAGAGCCTCTGCATCAGAAGTTGCCCTTCCAGCATTTTAAGGCCACATAAAGCAAGATGAGGGTATGAGTCACTTGAGCTGAATTATATTAAATACACAAGAGTTGGATTTAATATCTTTCTCTAGCTAAGTATGTCCTAGTAGAATTTTAAAATGAAACTAAGCTACAAAATGAAATTCAGCTCATAGCAAGGGTCTGCTGTGTATTGTCATAGGCTTTGAAATTTCATTTCTATGCCTTTGTAAGTTGATAGACCTTCTTAACTGGTAGAATTCACTGACAGGAGGCATCTTCTTAGAAACCACTTTAGAAACATTCCAGTGCATCTTAAAAATGTGAGCACTTCTTCCTTCCATCAGTGAGTTTTACATGAAATCCTAAAATGTGTTACATTGTACACAGTGTCATTGGGAAAAATAAACCCTAAACAGCAGTGCATCCAGAAAGAACTGAGTAAATTTGCTTTAATTGCCTTCTGATTAGTGCTATATTTAATGTCATTTTACTGCTCACCCCACAGTTTAAATTTTCAAGAGTAACAAAAAACAAATAAATAAAAACAGCATTTTATTACTCGCTACATGTGGTCAGTGTTCTATAATTACTACTTACAGGCAGATGTTGGTAAGTAGTCTGTGGTGAACGGTTCAGCCATTATGCTTTTAAGGCATACTTAAACCAAAGTTTAGAAAATACATCTTCTTCAATTATGCTTCTCTACCAAAAATTTCTGTTAAATCTTTTGGTTAAATATTTAATTTTGATTATATATACTTTTAACTCCATCTCTTCCTCTCTATATTATTATCTATGTGTAAGAGTTAAAGAAGTATGTATACTTCCCGAGAGCTATTTATTTATTCAACCATATTCACTAGTCTTCATAGTTCTGTTTTGGTGCAGAAAAGAGATGAAACAGTTAAAAGCTTTTTGACATTAATGATTGTATGTACTTCTTCAGTATTACAGGATGAAAAGCCTGAGGTTGACTATTATCTGGTATAATACCCAAACACAGATTCCCTCAATACAAGATGGCTAGTGAGAAGTTGACAGGATTCTGGAGGAGCCTGCTACCACTGAGCCAATATCTTTCCAAAAGAGATGCTGAAAGGAGGTCAGAGCTGGAGAGGCCTCTGTCTTGAGGGTCCTCATTCTATGAATAATTTTCAGAGAGCTGCCTGCCTCCCACCATCTTTATGGGTTAGTGTGTTCAGTGCTCTAAAATCAGACACTGTCCCCCTTCACACTGAGGGAAAATGTAAGTCTTAGAGTGCAAAATGAAAAATCGTATTTGTAAATTACAGGACAGAACAGCAATGCTGATATTGACATAATTTGATGTTACAGAGGAGGGAGGCCCACAGAGGGACATTGGCTCTTTGTGTGTATATTTTGTTTTACATTTGCCGTTTTTATTCTAGACTTGAAGCAGTCACTATTCTAAATAACCTATGCTAAATAATGTTAACTATATGGGTGATAATTTACTCATCAACAATATTCAAATTTTAAAATATACATAGAGTGTAAACGGCAGTCATGGCTGGTTTTAGACCCTCATCTCTCTGTTCTGTCATTTCTACACTAGATGGTCAGCTGTCCACTCCTCTACATACAAAGAAAAAAACGACTTAGGTTGGGAGGTCTAGGACATCTTGAAAATTAATAGGAAAGTGGATGACCTGTGATAAATGAAAGTATAATATCTGTTTTCAGTGGACTGTTGTCTTCAATTCTCCCCATTGTTATAAATGTGTAGTGAGGCACTATATATGTATATTTTATGTACTGCACTCTGATTATTTAATTTTAATTTCCCAAGAGACAATAAAAAATCACCTGCCATTGTAAGTTGATGATCAGCAGATCCTCAGATATCAGCAGATTTCAGATCTCTTAGCAGAACTCTTCCCTTTCGTTCTGCCTTCTGACCTAATGTGGGGATAGAGCCCTATTTGCAGTTGGATTCACACAATCTAGTCATTTAAGAGGAGAAACTTGGGAGATGCTATTCTGTACTATCCAGGCCAACTTTGCAAAGCACATGACTGGATCTGTCCTCGTGAATCAGCATCTGCTGCTTGAGTTTACTTATATCACCCACTGTCCCCCACTACCTTCTCTGCAAATAAAAACAATGCAATTACCACTTGGAAGCCTGTATTAGACTTCAACGTGTGTCTGTTTTCACAGCTGTCTGACTGCTGATGCATCTACAAACAGGGAGAAGTCAGAATACTAGGTTTGTTCTTCACATCTGTTTTCAGAGAACTTGTTTCAAGTTCTTAACAGAATTTTGTGGGAACTGAGTAAGAGATTGAGGAAAAATGATGCATGGGAACATTGGTAAAGCTTTCTATTTTTTTCTATTTTCATTCTTTGCACACCCTACTAGAGCAGTTTATTTGTTCATTTGTTTTTTACTTTTATTTACTACATGCTTACAGTACTTAAATATGATTACCTTCATTGTAGGGAATTGGTACCTGTACATACACATTTCAATTCTTTTTCTCCCTTCCTCCACCCCTTTTTATTTTGCCAGTATCAGATTCATTTATTTATCTTATAAAACCTTATGCAGTTAATTATCATATATATAGAGTGAAAACCAGAATAGGCCAAAAAATATACAAAACTTTAAGACAGTTGTATCAAATCAAGCTATATTTCTAACTACATTGTCAATGCTGCATTATAATAGCTTCTTTCTCTCACTTTCTCTTTCTCTTCTTATTATCTTTCCTTTCATACTTTATATATTAAATTTTTCATATGAGAAACTATGATATTTGGGATTGTGTGTCTGATTTGCTTCAACTAACATTATGGTCTCGTTTTCCTACAAAAGACTTGAGTTAGCTTTCTTCAAAGTAGAGTAGTACTTTGTTGTGTCTAAATGCCACATCTTCTTTTTCTATTCATTTGTTGGTGAATATATAGACTTTTTCCAAGATTTATCTATTATAAATTGTGCTTCTATATAATGTGTATGCATTTATTACTATAGTTCAATATCTTTTTTAACTCTTTAGGAAGATATCCAAAGCAGATTAGCTGAGTCAAATGGAATTTCTATTTTCAATTTTTTGAGGATGCACCATATTGATTTCCATAGCATTTGTATCAGTTTGCATTCCCACCAGTGAAGCAGGATTCCTTTCTCCCCACAGACTCGTCAACACTTGTTACTGGTTGATTTCTTTGTGCTCTTTTTGTGGGGGGGAGTAGAAAAGTTTTGTTAAAGATAGGGAAAGAAACAGGCTCTGTAGACTGAGTTTGGTCCAAGTGAATATAGGCAAAGAAGTACACCCTGAAGTGTGAGGCTGGGCCACCATGCAAGATGCAACAAAGTGGCTAGTTGATTTCTTGATTGTAACTATTCTTTCTGGAGTGAAGTGAAATTTCAGTGTTGTTTTAATTTGCATTTCTCAAAATGGCCAGGGATGTTGGGACATTTTTCATGTATTTATTGGCCTTTGTATTTCTTCATCTGAGAGTCTATCTGTTGGTGATTTCCTTTGCTGTGCAAAAGCTTTTAAATTTGATGTGATCCCAGTTGTTGATTCTTGATATTATTTCTTATGTAACCTGGGATTTGTTCAGAAAGTCTGCCGACACCTATGTCTTTAAAAGTTTTACCTATTTTGTCTTCCAGCAGATTAAATATTTATGTTCCAATTTTTAGATCTTTGATTCACTTTGATTTTAGTTTAGTGTATAGTAAGAGACATTTAGTGTACAGTAAGTGATAGTGTATGGTGTGAATTCAAACTTCATCATGTGTATAGCCAATTTTCCCAGCACCATTTGCTAAAGAGGCTACCTTTTCTCCAGAGAAGGGATTTGGGTCCTTTGTTGAAGATACAGTAGCTGAGTGTGCTTGGAGTTGTTTCTGTATATTCTAATTTATGACATTGATCATTTGCCCATACCATGTTGTTTGTATCACTGTAACTTTGTAGTACAGTGAATAACTTGAAATTTTGGATTGTGATGCTCACTGTCTTGCCCTTGTTGCACACAGTTGCTTTTGCCATTCGAGGTCTCCTCTAGTTTCATTTGAATTTTAAATTGCTTTCTGAAGTTCCATAAGGAACTTTATTGATATTTTGATTGGTATTGCATTGAGTCTACATAATAATTTTGAAAGTATGCTTATTTTGACTGTATTGTCTCTGCCTATCCAGGAACAGGGGATATTTTTCCACTTTTTGATATCGTCTTTGATAGAGTTTTTCAGAGTTCTGTAGTTTTCATTGTAGAGGTGTTTTACTTCCTTGGGTAGGTTAATTCCTAAGTATTCCTTTCTCATGACACTATTATGAAAGGTATTGTTTCCCTAACTTCCCTTTTGGTGAGTTTGTTATTAGTGTACAAGAATGCTGTTGATTTCCAAGTGTTAACTTTGTGTCCTACTACCATACTGAATTTGGTTATTAGTGTTCAAAGTCTCTTGGTAGCATTTTGGAAGTCTTCAATGCGGAGGATCATGTCATCTATATATAATAATTTAACTTTTCCCTTCCATATCCATATCCCATTTCTTTCTTTCTTTTGTCTGTTTGTTCTAGCTAATGTTTTGAGAACTGTATTAAATAGAAGTGGTAATAAAGGACATCATTGTTTTGTTCCTGATTTGAGAAGGAAAGCTTTCGGTTTTTCTCCATTTAGTATGATGTTGGCCACTGGTTTGTCATACATGGCTTTTATCAGATTGAGATAAAGACCTTCCTCAAGAGAAGTTCTTTAAACTAGAACTATTTAAAGCCCTTTAACATATTTCTATTTTCTTCAATTTTTTAAAACATGAATGTTTAATGGTTTCATTTTATATGAAAACATTTCTTTAAATGTGAAATCTTAGAAATTGGAAAAAAAGCTGGGCGTGGTGGCATACACCTTTAATCCCAGCACTCAGAAGGTTGAGGTAGGAGGAGCATTGTGAATTCAAGGCCGGCTTGAGCTACAACGTGAGTACAAGGCCGGTCTAAGCTACATAGTAGGACCCTGCCTCAAAAAACTAGGGCTGGGAGTTTCGCTTAACGGCTTAAGCACCTGACTGGCAGGCACGAAGTTGTGAGTTTAATCCCAGGTTCCGGAAAAAAAAAAAAAAAATTGGAAAAAACCCCCATATAACTGGATTTCTCTTCTCAAAATCTGTTTGAAGTAACTACTTGGGTGTTCAATGGGAAGATTGCTGCATAGATTCTTTGGATCCTGAGTATCTCAATACACTTGAAAGTAATTTTGGCTGTGTTCTCAACACAGGTTGTTTTTCCCCTTTTTCGTTGATCATTCATGATTCTTTAATAGGAACAAAAGTAGGGGGAAAAGGGTGTACTATCCAGGAAGTGCATTTTTTCTTAAACACCAAGCTTGAGGAATTTTATTGAGCTTTCTTCTAATCGGAACTTAGCATCTCTTAGCACACGGGGACTGAACCCAGTAAAAACCAGATACCTACAACTCATCCCAAGAAAGTCCTCCAACCCAGGCAGTCCCAGTGTCTTTAAGTGAACATACATTAAATTCGTGCTCTGTAGCCCTCCTGCAAAGAAGAGTAACTTATACTAATATCACAGAGAGGAAAATAGTTTTGGATATGTATGTATTTCTAGTTTGAGTACCTACCACGTGTTTTAAAATGAAGATAAAGATATGTGAATAACAAGTGGGGCACACTACAAAGAGTATGATCACATCATTCAGTGTTAGAGAGTTTTTCATTTGCACTCTATTTGTGCATGTCTAAAAATTTAATTATGGAAGGATGTCCAGAAATGTAAATTTTCATACTATATCTTAACACATATTATCTAACAAAGAAAAGCATACACACACCATATAAGATATGCCATGTAACATAAGAAGTTTTTCTTTCTTGAATGATTCTTGCATTGAAATATATATATTGAAATCCATTGCCTATTGGAATTTTAATAATTTTAGAAATAGGAACACCTACGTATAACATTCCCTTAAATGTGTTCTTCTAAAATTAAATATGTAAAGAACATAAATACAATACATTTGAATCCCAGGCTACTGTTTATGTCACCCACAGTATCAGACTGAGCTTCTCTCCTGAGCATTATGCATTTTGACAGAATTATTACTATGTGCATTTATTATGTGCATTTTCATTTACTTCTCATGTTCACATGCCTAAAATGGAGAAAATAGAAGAAAATGGCATGCTGTTGCTAAGTGAATACCCTACAGACTTGAAACAAAAAAAGCTTTAAAATACACTGTAATTATATACAATGGTATGATTTTACTTTGATTATCTAAAATAAAAATTAGAAGGTTAAAAATGAAAAGTAGTCTATAATGATAATTTTCATAATGTATTTTCAGAGAATCGATTTTGTAACTTAGAAAAACACATTTTTCTCCATCATAAGCCTTTCTGCTTTACTAGCGCAAAGAAAATTGACCTTCTGTTTCATGGAAATGTCAGAAAGCCCATGTGAAATCTGCTGTCTTGACCACATCCAGTCTACCTTGCTATCACTTGCTTGTCCTCCTGGAAGATTTGGTGACATAGCCTCAATATTCTCAGTTTTTGTAACTCATATTTGAATTCTATGCAGTGATAACTCTATCATCATCATTATTATTTTGGTCTGTTGCAAGATGTCTCATTTAATTAGCAGAATTTCCTAATGTGGCTTAATGGAGAGTCACACTTAGTTTGAAAATACAGTTATATGAATTTTGAGATGTGTAGTGCAGTGTATAAATCTGTACTTAAAGACACACTTGTTTGAAAATATCAAGTGTTGCTGGGGATGTGGAGCTACTGGAACTCTGAAATGCTGTACTGCTGGTTGAAATACAAACTGATAAAATAAAATCTGTTTTTGTATGTACCAAACTGAACAGATGTATTCATGGTTTTATATCCAAAATTCCACTCATAGTTTTATATCCAAAAGAAATGAATCCATATCTTCATAAAACATAAGAATATTCACAAAAGCACCATTCAAAACAGTAAAAAAATGAGAATGTCTCAGATATGTTCATCAATAGTAATATGAATAAATAAGATATGTGTTTGTCCTTTACGCTGCTATCTAGTGAAGTTGGCTTCATGGGTATATGATCTGTGAGTTAATAGGGCCTCACATTAAAAGAATTCTGCTTGGTTTAGTGTTCTGCTCCATCTTATAATTCTTAAATTTTGAACACAGGGACCTGTATTTTCATTTTGCACAGACCCTTGTGAAGTCAGTAAAAAATGGCAATGAAACTATTTGAAAAAAAATTGAATTTTAGTAAGCTGAAAGTCTTGCATTGAATGTGAAACATTTCAGTGGTCCCCAGATGGTATTTTTCAAAAGGAGAGAGAGACTGTTGGCAGTTTTTGATAGGATCAATTACTGCATAAAACTTAAAACATTCTTCAGATATTTGCTTTCAGAAAATACAATGATATGAAATGTAAAAATTAATAATATAAAATGAAAATACAATAGAATCCTGAACATGTGCAAAATGATAGAAACCCAGCAAAGAATTGTATTGGATACTACATACTTTTTGAAGAAGAAAAGTAAAAATAAGTGAAAATCATTGATATCTGTGAATGCAAAAAAAAAAAAAAATCTACAAAGCCAACAGTCTCAAAATCAAGGATGGGTATAGGCTTAAGTAATATCTTTTACCCAGAAAGGACTAGTATAATAATCAATATGACTTAAAAGAGAGCAAAAGTGTTTTAAGCTGTTTCAATTTGTTTGGCAGTTTTGAAGGCAGGAAAAGCAACAACTGTAAGACATATGGATTCAGTGCACCTGTGTGTTGCCTTCCCTTTTGACATTCCATCACTGACTGAGGATACAAGGCTTAAGTTACACAGTGCTGGGTAGAGATAAAGTCCGTAGTTAAACAATTTCATCTAGTGAATAATTCATAACATTCTTCCAAGGTCTAGGTGCCGTGAATACCATGCCAGTAGTCAGTGTCACAGAATGTGGACCTAGATTTGTGCTACTGTCCTTCCACTTTTTAATTGGTCAACACAGGTACATTCCCTCGAAACAGGTAGGTGAATATTGGCAATAAGACCCATGGCATTGAGACATTGAGACACTAGGTAAAATCATTACAGTTCTTCATATATTGAAAGACATGCTTCAGTCTATCATCTCATCTCCATTTAAACAAGAGGAACATTTTTGAGAAGAACTTGATATTGCTTATTACTGTAGCTATAGCATTAAGCAGAGCTCCTGGTCCATCTTAGGTAGTGTTATGGTTTGTGTCTGGGTGGCCCCCCAAGCCTCACGCAGTCATGGAAGTGGCTGAGTCTAGTCTTTATGATTGACTCATTTCTAACACTGAGATTGGTGGTGTGAGTGCTGTACCCGCCCAGGGGTGGGTAGCTGGCATATGTCTTAGGGAGAGAAAGATACGTGCTTTTCCTTTTTGCCCTTTCACTCTTGTACCTTGTGGCTGCCTTGAATAACTGCCCCTTAGCTGTGCCACCCTGCCTTGGAGCCAGCTGAGTATGGACTGAAACTCCCCAAAACTGTAAGCTAAATAAACCTTTCCTTGCTTCACTTTGGGTGTCAGGTATTTTGTCTCAGCAATGAAAGAAAAGTAATCAAGACAGGTAGTAAGTGGGATGCTGATAAGAATTATGTTTATAAAGAAAATAGATTTTTTTAAATGTCATATAGACATTGGTTAGATATGCAAAATAATTATAAAGCCTCTAGGAAACACAAGGTCCTTTTGCAACCTTAGAGGAAAGTAAGGTCCATGGTAAAACTAGTAGACAGAGGGGAAATATGGGAAAGGGTTCAGGAAGATAAAGATCTTTTTTTTTTGACAAGGATTGCTTTGCTTTTTATAGTGACATCCCTTCTATGATCACACACCTCAGCCAGCGGACTTGTTTTACTTTGTAGTTGGGAACATAAAACTGTTCTTTCTGTGAAGGGAATTTTATTTCCTCTCATGTGAGATTCATATTTAATATAAGGTAGATACTAATTAAGATTACCATTTCTCTTTATTTCTCAAGTACAACTGACACTGTGTTTATGATTTTATTGGGTAAAATCAGGCAAAGGGAAAGTTCCCTGAGCTTCTGGTTCTGTTTGTGTTATGTATGTTTCCCAATAGTCCATGATGTCTTGAAGGCACCTAATTTAGGATTAAACAGTTCCAAATATGAGGATAGAAGGAGAGTTTTTGAGTGGAAACTTTCTACAGAGAAGAACCTAGAGTGGCATGTCTGGGAAGAATCCCAGATATAGAAACCCCAAGATTCATGTGACATTACAAAAGATCACTAAATGAGATTGTCATTAGAGTTGGGATTTCAGGGGAGTCAGCACAGAATTCATTGAAAAGTCATTTTTATTTCATTCTGGATTTGCAGCTGATTTATTTTATCGATCACCATTTTCCGAGCACTGTACTATCTCAGTGACATTGCGACCAGCCCATTTTTTCCCTGTAAGCAACAGCTACTAGCTCACATACAGGTTTTATTGAAAAAGTAATTACTGTATTTCTTTTTTCTATCAGCTCACAATTTGACCAAAATTTGTGATAGCTTCTTGTTAACCCTCAGGAGAATAACTTTATTTGAGACACCAAGAGAGAGGGAAAATGGAAACCGGTCATCTACAGCCAAGGACCAGGTAGTCTGGGAGGCAGTGTCAGAATCAGACAAGAAGCAGAACCTGAGGCAGAGACTCAAATGTTGTTACTATACAAGTCTCATGTGTGGGAAACTGTAAGGAAAAGAAGAGGGTATGAACCAGGGAAATTGAGCTGGCTAATGTGAAGGGCAGTTGATTGCTGATGGTGCAGGGACCATGGAGCAGAACACATCATGGATTAGAATATACCCTGTGGCAGTGTGGCCAGGAAACCCCTGCACAAGGGACCAAGTACTAGGCTTACCTTGTGAAGTTGGTCAGAGACCCACGAACAGGAGGATCTTGTGTGGTGTATAAATGTATCTGTTACAAAGGGAGAAAAACCAGTTCATAAAGAGATTTGCTATTTGATGCAATGGACAACTGTGAGAATGAAGGGATGCAGAGGTCCAACATAGTCTCTAGAGGCATGGCGTTCTACTCAGTTTGTAATATGCAAGTATTCAAAAGCCTGGAAATGTATTAGTAGAATGACTTTGATATGTTACTTCCTCGTAATGGCCCACCCTCCCAGGTTTTCAAGGCTGCTCGAGAGGGTGGTTCCCAACTACTTTCTGTAAAACAGTGCGCCACTCACTTCTGCTCCATTCACTGACATGCTCTGTCCTCTGATCCTGCTGCACAGCTCCTCATGCACTTGTCATGGCATGACATCATTCTGTACTTCACTCATCTGTGTGTTTATTCTTGCTTCCCCACTAGAATGTAACCCAAGAGGGCCACTATGTGCCTGTCTTGAGCATCAGTGTACCTCCAGATCCTCGATGAGTTGTCACTGAGGTATTTGATTGCATCACAAGGAAGATATCTGTTTTATACGTTCCAATGAAAACAAAATGAGAGATTTCCAAAAGGCTTCACTGAGGCTCTGAACAAAGAAGACAATCATGAACCCCAAAATTCTTTCTTCATGCCTGTGTGTGTCCCGTGTGCAAATAGTGGTAAAATGTGACAGAATTGAGTTACTAAGTATTCAGTACATAGACTACACCAGCAGGAACTGAATACTGAGGCACTAAAGTCCCAAAAAGGTTTCCTTCACAGGAGAAAAAGAAAGGACACATAGCTTAAACTGTTGATGATGATCCCCAAATGACTTCAGATGTACATACTATTTTATCTCAATATCAGTGTACAGGGAACTTCCTGCTATAAACTATGAGGAAAAGAACTTAGGCCTATGTCATCACCCTGGCCTCAAAATGATCTGATCACTGGAAATATCCAAACTTCCTTCTGTAGAGAGTAGTGCTGCAAAGCACAGGGCTCTTCATTGCACTTTTTACAGTGTCGTGCAATCTTGTAGCTTGAAATAAACACTTGATAGTGCATGAAAACCTGCATCCTTGGCTGTAAGTGCATATGTGTTAACTTTAGAGTGGCTGAAGCATTGGTCACAAAGCTTCCTCTCTCTGAAGTCATTTTTGAACAGAACCACAGTAACACAAAGTAGGATCTATTTTTGTGTGTTTCTTATGACTACACCAAAAGTTCCACATGGTTTTTCTTTGTCAGAGAGCTGTTGGGGCCATCTCAATGTGAGATGACCATATCTCTAGTGATATAAAATAATTACAGTTCTATGATGAACTATAAAAATTGATTAAAATATTTTTCAAAAAAACTCAAATCTTATTAAAAAAAATCCCCAAATGACCTATACACTTTTCAACTATAACTCTCTAAGTCAAAGGGGAGTAGTTCCTGAAAGTAATGGATAATTATAATCATTCCACAAAGCCTGTGGCTCTATATGTGGTGACTTCTGCCACTGTACATTTACATTTTTTACAAACTATGTCTATTTCTCATTGACATAATCCAGTGGAATTATTTTAAAACTGTTATTATACATGGCCTAAGACCAGGATATATTTCCCTTTTTAAAAAAGAAAGCTGTCTCTTTTCTGTGTTTTTCCTTTAGTAATAAGTGAAAGCAAGATGTGCTGCTCTTCTCTGACAGGTTTATTCCATATGAGCTTCAGTTTTTATCCAGAATAACATTTTCTTCGTGCGCGCGTGTGTGTGTGTGTGTGTGTGTGTGTGTGTGTGTGTGTGTATAAGGGTGTTGTGCTTTTCCCTCAAGTGTGATGGCATTTCAGGAGGGGAAACAAAACTTTCTCAGCTCCTCTCTCTACTCTCCTCTCTTCTGGGTCTTGCCTGAAGCATCACACACAGGGTGTTGGGCAAACCCGGACCTGAATCAGGCACTGTCCCTCATCAGCTCTCAGCCCTGCAAGGGAGACAGCAACCATAAAAATGAAAAGGACTTCAAATGTGTCCTCTGTGTCCTAGGCAGAGGATAGACATGCTCAACTTAAAGCATTGTTGTCATGGTTCTGTCATTTTTGTCAGACTCTCAATTTGTTTCTGCCCGGTAACTACTCTCTACCTCTGTTTCCATCTTGCAGTGACCAGATGGAGCTGGAATCCTAAGTGAGGTGACATGGGTGATTATGGGTTTATTGAAATTATGGACATTTTCTTGGTTCTGGGCCACATAGTGGGCTTTGGAGACTTTTCTAAGTGAAATATACTTCTTTCTTGCTGACCATGTAGTTTAGTTTCTCTACAGCCAATGTATTCTTCTCTGTCTATGTCTCTGTCTGTTTGTCTGTCTGTCTCTCTCTCTCTCTTTCACTCTCCCTCCCTCCCTCTCTCCTTTCCTCCTTTCTGTTTTTCATCACTATCTTCTGACTTTTTGGAGTGATTGATTACCTGAGCCCTGGATTCATCCTTGTTTAGGGAGTACTCCATGATTCTCAGACTAATTCTCCAAGGTTCTCTAATTACCTCTAAAATCATCCTCCTTAATGAGACCTTTCACTAGTATTCACGGTGAGAATTAAAGAAGTCCGTGAAAACATTTAGCACTGTCCCTGGCACAAATGTCTTATCAATAATTAATCACTATTAATTAATAATTCATCATTTATTTCTTATTGCCTTTGCTTCACAGGCCAGCTGGGTTTTAAATAGCTCTATGGGTATCTTTTCTCTGTAATTAATATGAAATATTGATAGGCTTCTGATCATGAAACATTTAATATATTCTTTTTTGTTTGAGAAGTAAATAAAGTATGCTAAACTTATATTGGTGATTCTGACTCATGCCAATGAAAAGAAATAGTGGAATAAATAATTCTAAACACAAAAGAACATGAGATAATTTTGTGAAGTATGTTTGATTTGGGAATGTATGAGATGCTATTATAGTAAGATGCATCCATCTTTGTTTTGAATTAGTTCAGTCACATTTCCATTTTCATGTAAGGTAGAGGATTGTTATGGTTTATGTTCAGATGGCCCTGCCAAACCTCATGTAAACATGGATGTGGCTGAGTCTGGTGTTTGTGATTGGTTTGTCGTCTGGTGCTAGGATTGATAGTGTGAGTGCTGCACCCACCCACGGGTGGAACCGACATACAGTGTAAGTACAGGAAGAAAGCTTGTCTTTCTTTCTTGCTTGGTTTGAGCTTTGCTGTTTACAGTGGCCATAAATGGCTGCCCTTGCCCATGCTGTCCTGCCTTGGAGTCAACTGAATATGGACTGAAATCTCCAAACTGTAAGAAATAAACCTTCCCTTCCCTAATTTTGGGCATCAGGTATTGTCTCAACAGCGAGAGAAAAGTAACTAAGACAAGGATGTTAGAACTCTTTATCTGCTTGTCTTTGTAACCTACAGCATTTAAAATCTATGTCTCTAGCAATGAAGAATGTGCCGAACTGTAGGGAATATTTTACATTGTCTGTTTCCTTGTTCCATTTGTCTTCCCAAATTGTGGACTCCCTGAGGAAAAGCCAATATCTTAATATAAGAAAACATTTTTTTCTCACCATACCCTAGTATATACAATCTGTGTTTGGAATATACAATGAATGTTTAATTTTTTTAAAAAATTACAGTAAAAGCCCCATTAGCATTACCCCTCCCCCAAAAATAGTCCTCTTGCTTCCAAAACACTTATCCCATCCTTCTTACCAGTTTCTGAAGCAGTTCTGGAGGTTCTCTTTCATGAGTGTCTTTATGAGGGGTGATAAAAAGTAAAGTGAATACTGCTGCAGAGTGCCATCCTCATCCACTTTACTCACTGGATATGGCACCATGCAACTTCAGGCTCTTCCCCAGTACAAAAATGACCATGAAAAGCAAATGACTTGAATCAACTCAGGATTTTGAGGCAACCACAAAAAGACGCTCACAAAGGAAATCTTCTAGAAATATTTCACAAGAGGCAAGAAGGATGGGATAAGTGTACTTGAAGTAAGCGAAGCTATTTTGAAAGAAATTAATGGAAGTGTGATCTTTATTATCATGATTTTTTTAATGTGAATAAACACTCTATTTTTCAGTTACACTGAGTAGCTGGTTGATACGTTATTTTGTTTTGTTTGACTGCAATAAACACTTGTGGTGTATTTGTTTATTGACTGAATAAAAAAGGAAGAAGTGATATATAATAAAATAAACTAAAATCAATTAGTAAGCAGAATTAAGCCTTTATAGATGTCTTTCTCTGTGTAGCTGGGATGTCCTGGCACAAAACCATTTAAGAGCCACCTTAACTCCTTCCAGTCTCAGAAGCTTCTGTTTTCTTCTACCTGCCAGACTACAGTGTGCTCTGGGAAGAACACAAAGGAGTGAGTTAACCTGAAAGACAAAGGAAGAAGATGACTCAGGAGCTCTTTCCAAGGCTGGGTCCACAGGGCCTGGTGACAGGATAGTAAGAGGGAGTGGTCAGTGGTGACACTGGCACTCTGAGCATGGGAGACAAGTGGCTGTGAGAACAGAAACCACAAATTCTGTGTTGAAGCAGAGTTATGGTGGCTTTCAGGTAATACATCTGATTCGTGGCATATCCAAGTTAAAACAAAAACAGTATGGCAAAGAACATAATGATCATCAGGTTAAGTTCTTGGTCTTTATGTTTGTCAGCACACATCAGCATAAGTGCTAATACAAGTGGGTCTATATTGGCCACCTCCCTTCTCTTCTTGTTGTTGTTGCTTTTTTTTTTTTTAATATGTTCTATGTTGGGTCATTTTCTACTTTAGAAAAATGGAAAAATGTGATTCAGTCCCAGTGAGCTCCACATTATTATTTATGGACTATTTATTATGCCACTTATAGGGTATGTGAATGTGAGACATTAAAATTCAAAAAATGTAATTGTTATTATATTATGTTGTAAAATGCAGCACGTCAACCATTAAAATCTAAATCAGTAGAAGTCTAAGGCCTGTAGCAAGGGCCAAATCCTGCCAAGTGCTTTTGATGACAGCAAGAAGTAGGCTGTATGCAACCAAATATTTTCTTCCTTCTTATAATTGGACTTCTCTGCTGCATAATTTATTTTTTACTTTGATTCTGTATTTCTTAGCTTTTTCAAAATGTATGCTCAATAATAGTATGCTACTAATCAGTGCTTTACAGACAAGTAAAGAGCAAAGTATTCATTTGCTAATGTAGCAACACCTCCTCTCAAGATTTTGCCTCTTATAATTGTGCATAGGCAAAACAATAAAAAACAAGAGAGAAAGGAACAGTTTTAAATGAGGATAGAATAATTTTTTTGTTTCGTTTCATTTTGTTTTATAAGATTGTTTTATAATATTTACCCAAAGAGCCAAATGTAAAAGAGTGTGGGAGATCTGTCTGCTCACTAGAGACCCAGACAATCTGGCTGAGGACCTGGATCCTATAGCTATGTCCTGCACGAGTCCAGCTGAAAGACCTAGAGCCCATGGCAACGTCTTCTATGAATCCAGCTGGAGTATGTTGGTGCATGACAATGTCTGATGCAAGTCTGTATCAAAGATATGCACTAGGAAGGCCCAAAGATCAGTGGTGGAAGCTAAAAGGTCTGTGCCAGAGGGTGAAGGATTGTGCAACAGGTTGACGAATCTGCTTTGGAACCAGGAAGCGACACTCAAAGTAAGAAGTAGAAAGCCCCCAAAAAGAACTGCAGCCATTCTCCATGATGGCGAGCTCCTCCAATGATAACAGCTGAATTCATATCAGGAAAACCAGGGCAACAAGCTTCTCCAGGATAACCAACAGCACACCAACTTCCCCTTCAGTTCTCTTTTTACGCTGTTGGTAACAATCCTCAGGTGGGTCTTCCACACTCAGCAGCACATTAATTCAGTTCAACTGGGTTTTACAAGTTGACTATTAGTTAATCCACCACACCTTTCACATAATTTATAATTCTGTGAGCAACCATAACAAAACCTAAAGTTTCAGGGATCCTACATAACAGAAATTTATTGTTCATTCATACAACATTCTACCACAGGTATTTTTCCACAGAGTGGGCAACTTTCCTTCATGTGCTGATTCAAGAATTCTGGCCTCTTTCATTTTGTGATTCCACAATCATACAGACCTCAGTATTCAACTGGAGAATGGGAACGGAGACAAGAGGAAGTGATGTCCTGCTTATTTTATTTTTTAACACCAAGTACATTTATTAGAAAAAAAGAAATTTATGAAATACCCTCATATCTTTCCTTAAGAAATTAGAAATAAAACAATAAAATCAAGAACAAATAGAAGAAAATAATAAAGATCAGCAAGCACAATCCCTTATCAAAATGCCAACATCATTTTTCATAAAAATTAACATTTTGATTCTTATATTTCTGTAGAAATACAAAAGACTCAGAGTAGTCTAAATAACTTCGATAAAGGAACAAAAGTAGAGCTCCAACCCTCCCCGATCCCATGACTTATCACAAAGTTACACAAATCTTGACAAAATAGCATTGATATCAAGATAAACAAACCACCAATGGACCAATATGAAGTCCCAAAATAGATACCCACATAACAGACACTTTTATAGCTAAATGGATACACCTTGAGAACATACTTATTAGGGATAATGTTAACATTGAAAATGATCTTAGAGAATTTAAAATTTATTTATTTTATAAGTGAAAAGCAAGGATTAAATAAATTAAGAGATTTTCTCCAAGAGAACTAACTGGACTGTGTAGTTCTCTTGGTTTAACTCGTGTCTCTCATTACAATGGCAGGCAGCTCTTTAGTTAAGTGGCACACAATTACCTGCTTATGTGATTAATCTGAATAGACATCACCATCAACACTTTTGACTTTTATTCCCAGCATCTTTTCATGTCCTTATATAGTCCCTGCTTTTCTATGACTGGTTTGGATAAGAGGTCAGGAAAGTATGCTTCTTCAGCCAAATGTAGTTAACCATTCATTTTCATCTGCCCATGGGATGAGAAGGTATTTTATGTTATTAAAAGATTATATATGCAATACTGTTTTCAGGGCCTATAAATAAAGTTGTATCAGCATAGAGTGCATAATTGTGAGGAACTGTGTCCTTCATACTCCAAAATATTTAAAAGTACTGTAGAGTGTTTACTAGTGTGGCCTTTTCTAGACATTTTACAGAAAGATTGAAAACACTACAGTAGAGAAAAGAGACAGATGTTTACAAGATTTTATTCTCTCAGTTTAAAAACTAGAAATCATCCCACAACGTAGAACAGGTACAAACATTTAAAATAGTGAATGCTGAATACAAACACGTATGTCTTGTCCAGATGCTGAACCAATCTGTGGTTCAGACCTGTATCAAAATCAAGACTTGGGCCAGGGATTTAGCTCAGCTGCCCAAGCGCCTGCCTGGCAAGCGCAAGGTTGTGGGTTCAATCTCCGGTACAATAAAATAAAATAAAATAAAAATCAAGATTCATCGTGTCAGGCCAGTGTTGACTGTGGACCCGTCACCACCTGAGGGCAACTCTGCTCAGTAGTTGTGCCAGCCCAGTGTGATTGCTAATTAACCACTCTATCTTGCCTTGTCTTGCTTTCCAGACAGAACCAGCTCTGGGTGTCCTTTCCCAGACTGAGCTTCTTTCTAAGGTTTTGGTTTTGGTAGCTCCTCCCTGCTCTTGTCCTAACCTTCCTGCACCCTTTCATGGTGGCAGAATAGAAAGTATTGTTTTACAGTTTTACTGAGGTTCTTCTGGGCCCAGTGCCCCTCTTGTGGCTTTTGCCAAAGTAGGATGTTAGAGATAAAGAATACCACCTTGAGCCCCTTGCCCTTATAGGGTGTTGCTGCTTATGGGGTAGCTGTTGCATACAGACCATCTCCTTGTCACTTTCAAGAAACATCATGCTTAATTTCAAAAAGTTACACAGGTAAATATTTTCCTGAATTCATTTTTACAGAAGAGGGAGACTCAGTTACATTTTACATGGCACAGGAAATAGACATACTTGTTAAACTTAATTTTCAGATTCTTTTCATTAAATTAATTCTCCTACTGTTTACCATTCCTAAATAGATTGTTCACTTAAACAACAACAACAACAACAACAAAAAACCCTGAACCACAATGCATTTTTTTCCTTTTAAAAAAAAATGACAAATAGTAATGATAAACATGGAATGAAAAAGTCTATATCAGGCAGATAGTTCTCTTTTAAGTCTCGTGGTAAAATCTTTTATATCATTCTCTGCTTTAAAAATTGGATTTAAGAGGAGATAAATTTATTATAGAAAACAGCATCACAAAAATAGGTGGCATAATTGCAAGGAAACAATTTTCAATTTACTTTCTCAAGCCTCTTTATGTTATTAATGTTTTGCTTATTTTGATAATGTAAGCACAAAAGCACCTTGATTCTTTTTGACCTTCACATTTAGGGCAAAGTCAGTTCGTGAAACAATTTGAGGAGTTTGAGAAGATCCACTTAACTGACATGTACCTGTACTTGTGTTTTGTGCCCTGGTTATCTCTGTGTAACGGTGTCCACGTACGTGCCTGACCACCATACTCTTTGCTAAAGGAATCAAGAACATGAGGCAACATTTTCTGTAAATTCTAGAGGTAGACGGTTTGTGTTGTTTCTTTGTTGCTCAGGCTACTTCTTACATGTAGAAGAAAGGGAAGCCGCTTAAGCTCTATTTCAAGGGACAAGGCTCTCACTATGGCCTGACCTCGTAACCGTGTATGTGCACTCTCCTCTTTTCCGATCAAAGTGACTAGCAGACATGGGATGGTGCTACTGACCCACACTAGCATGGTAATAGAGGAGTTCATGAGAATTTGCACTCTTGAGATCCTCATTCCCTTGATGTATAGTCTGTTCATTAATTGCTGATTTCTTCTTGTGCTTATTCATTTATTTGCATTACAACCTTCTGTTATACTGAGCCCTGATAATGCACAGGGAGCAAAAAGCAAAGTTGTAGTGGAATAGGAAGCTGCACCACCAGCCTCCTTTTCTCTGCTACTCCTCACAGGTGTCCCTGCTAGCACATTTTAGGGATATTCCTACTAGAAAAGGGTCAACATGACCCACTCTATGTACTCAGACAGGCCCCTAATAAGCCTGACTCAAGGCTTTTTGACTAAGAGTTAATAAGCTTTGAAATTAACTTGTCCTTTAATCTACTCTGAACTGCATTTCATTTCATTGCTCATGGTAAGAGGGTTGTAATTTAACATTGCGGCAACTTTTCTCTTTTTTTTTTTTTTCTTTTGGTACTGGGGATTGAACTCACAACCTCACGCTTACCAGGCAGGTGCTTATGCCTCTTGAGTTAAATCTACAGAACTATGCTGCAACTTTTCAATACCCCCATGATAACAGCTCTTGTTGCATCATATCCAAAGTAGACTCAAGCCACCAGCTTAGGGCTACAGACTCCATCAGAAGAGGGTGGTATGCATACCTACTATTCACACATTTAGCCTGTGAGAAGCTTCAAGACCAACAGATTGTGTGCTCATTTCAGAGAAAATGAAGAACTACTTCTTTATAACAAAAGGTGTCATTGAAAGATAGGATGAGGGTTTATTTTTTAAAAAAATTTATTATCGTAAAAGACACACTGTTATTAATCCCACTTAAAGTGTTCCATCTCCCCTTGAATACATTTATCTCCTCATTCTTGCCACTTTCTGAAGCAGTTCTGGAAGTTCTCTTTTGTGAGTGTCATTAGTTGTGCTGTCTGGACTGCCTTGATGTCTAGAATTGATTAAAACTGTTTACTTTACATGATTATTTTGACTTTGGTGAAGAGTTAGAAGTTGAACAATGCCAGATATGGAAAATAAGGTAGATGAGAACACACTAAGCCTACCTTTCCACTCTGAATGGCTCTCTGCAATACTGTAGCCTTCAGCAAGTTTTTTATCACATCTCATAAAGACATTGCAACCGCAAACAAAAACACTAAAATGACACCTAGGATTTGAAGGCAGATTTATTGTATGTCAATAGGCACTGATTGGAATCATTCCCAAAATATTAGGCACTGATCTCTGATGATCTAAGACTTATATGGGATAAGCAAGCAGGAAGTACAGACATAGAACAGCTTGTCAATTGGGGATTGGTTCTTACAATATGCATCATAGTGACCAGATATGCATCTCAGTGACCAACTGTTTCTAGGAGACAGAAGCAACAGGACTGCAAACAGGAACTTTTAGCTGGGCAACTAAGAAATTGAAGTAAACTGGCTTCAATTTCCAACATGAAAGTTAACTTCTAGAAGACAGAGGAAGACACTAATGTAATCACAAATTCAGGAGTGCTGAGGCAGCCACCAGCAGGTTAAAGGGGTGAAGAACAGTTTCCCCATAACAGAAATAGTTCTGGTGATTGAAGACTTACAGTCTTCAGAAGTGCGATGGATAAGCCCTTCCTTGTTTTAAGCCAACAAGTATTTGGTAATTTGCAGCCATAGGAAATTGGAAGTCACTAAGCTTCAATATCTGCTCGAGCAGGAGACCTCAAGACTCTTCATAATTAATATAAGCTCTTGAAAGACCTGTCACATATACCACCTGAAAAGACTAGGCTGTGGAGTTCTTCAGAGAATCATCAGTAGGAATTTTGCATTGTTTGTGGGTGGGAAAGGGGAAAATGAGGTGCAAAGGATGAACTCAGTGTTTTGAAACTGGAAGGGGATGGTGTTCTGACTCAAAAATAGAAATTCTATTTTAGGAGTGGATTGAGGCAAAATTATTTTAAACTATAATCTTGCCAGTATACACTAATAAGTAAAACTTTAAGCACTTCAAGACAATGTGATAATTTTGGAGTTTCTGAAATTAACATAAGAATAACAAGCAGTTCTGTTAAGGTTTTAGCACTACTATAGTCCTTTAAGATCGTCCATACTCACTTTATTTTTTCTGAAAGTAGCTGCACTGTAGAATTGTTATTGCAAGTGCAGTTACTTTATGTATAAATATTAAGAACTTTTTTCTGACATACATTTATTTTCCTGTCTATGGTAATATCACAGTTTTAGGCATTCTAACACTCATAAATATGTTTGAAAATTTAAGCCAACAGTGTAACTATAACCATAGGAACCACAAGATGTAAACTACAAGTAAGACATAAGGATGTTTTACATGAAATAGATATTTTTCATTTTTAAGTAACTGATGTGAGATGACAGAAGCATGTAGTTAGTATACATACCCATTTATTTTTGCCCCACATTATGCAGGCTTCGTGGCCTGTCCACGAACACATCATAAAGTTTCATGTAACAAGCAAATAACAGCCTTACTTAGTCTGATTGATCAAACAGCACAGCTGTGTCCTAAGCAATGGAAGGCATAGGAAGCAGTTACCCTTTGCACAGAGCTGCCTCCAGGCTACCATCCCTCCTTGCCATGAGCCCTAAATGAAAAGCACTCTTTCTCCTCCTGTGTGATGAGCAAAGATGCCCACAATCAGAACGTTCCACTCAAAAGAAGGACATTTCCAGTTCAGTCTGAAGCAGAAAGCTCCTAGACTCCATTAACCCTCACGAAAAAAATAAAAACATGGTGTCCAGCACACAGAAGTCTCTGAGCCACGTTAGCCTTTCCTACCCTGTTGGCTTGAACTGTTTACAGCACATCCAAGTCTCTCTGAGTCAAGTGGCTTATACAAGGTAAAGATGGGCTACCAAAGTCTCAATTTTTAAAATCCTTAACAATAATTTTAAGATTAGTATTGTCAAAAAAATTAATATTGTCTGATTTTTTGGCTATAAATATGGAACCAATGCTACATATTAAGAAGAATACCTCTATTCTGCAGTCTAATTATCAATGTATGGGCAACCAGAAATCTCAGCAATTGTTTTTGCTGTATATGTCATTTTGTATCTTACGTGATTATCTGAACAGGTTATCCTTACAGATTCTTGGAAAAATCATTGAAGCAAAAGGAATCTCCTAACTGTGGCCAATTTTCAAAAGGAATCAACTGCCTTAGCAAATATCACTTGTAATGGAAAATCTTTTTTATTTTGTTCCATTAGTAGTAGTTACAACATATAACATTTGGGAAACTTATGTGTAAGAGTGATAGAAAATATATTTTTAACTTTGATTTGAGAAATTTCAGATTGTGGAGTTTAATTCATGTTGTCTATAGAGGAAATGTGCACTCACTTGGTAATTGGCTGCTACAACCAAACTTGCTTAACTGATGCCTGGTCATCATTTAACACTTATTTGATTGTTAAAATAGTGAATGACATTTTTTCCATGAAATTGTCTTCACTTGTATAACTTTATACCCTTGGCAATATACTCAAGTTCACTCGATGTGATCATTATATCAGGTCACATTTGGATTAATGTTAATAAGATGGATAGGAGAGAGCATGCTAGATATACAAATCAAAGTATTAGGAACACACCAATACTGCTATTTTTCAAACTGCTAGGTCTGTTTTGATATGATATTCTGCTTATGTGAGTTGTGTATAGAAATGTTAAACTCAAATTGATGCACTCAATATATGTAGATATATGTGCACACATATACACACATGCCCAATGTGGATTTGCTAAATTAAAAGTGTATGCCACTTGAAAATATCTTACTTGGAAAGTAAAGATGAACTCATGGTTCTTTCAAAACAGGACGTACCTATTCAACAATGGATGAACTACATCTAAGCCAGGGCTTGGATCTTTTGATACATGATCCATGTATTGAATGCAGTCTACCACTTGTTTTTGTAAATAAAGTTTTACTGGAATATGGTCCTATTCATATGGATTGTCCATGCCTTCTTTCATACTGCAGAGTAGGGATGAGTAGAGAAAGCATAATTAATAAAGCAAATTACCTATTATTTGACCCTTTATAGAAAATCTGTCAAACCCTGATCTAAGTAAACATGTACTAGTGCTAGCAGTGATCCTGAAGATAATCTGAATTTTGGGAAAAAATATTCTTCACAATTTATACAAAATCCTCTATTTTAGTGATTAGGAGCTTTAATTATTATCTTCTTCAACAGGGGAGAAGTTGGGAAACAGACCATGATTTCAGTGTTCAAATATACATGAAAAAATATGAAATAGTTGCATTTTAGAACAGGGTTAAGTCTTGAATCACAGTCTGGGAGGAGAGGATGTGTGTTTGTAAAAATACGTTGAATGCCCTGTTTCATTAACTGTAGTCATTATGTATTGCAATAAGAATGTGTATTCTCTAATAAATTAAATATATTATTATAGTTTTTTGTAAAGATTGAAAAAGTCCATTGGGTCAACTTATAGAAAACATAGATTGATACCATTTTTTTGTTTGTTTTTATTATTATTATTATTTGTATGATACTTTCTGGAAGACACATCCCATGTTCCATCTTAATCTGGGAAATTACTGCCCCAAAGAATCTGTGCAAGTAGTTGATATCTAGGTTGTGAGGATAGAGAGTGGTAGTGGTGCAGGTATTGACTTTTAAGCTTATTGACTTCTAAGCTTATTATGAAAAGCAATGCATTTTTTAAATGTTAAAAATGCCTACTACTGTATTAACTGGCATGGTGGTACACTCCTATAATCACAGTACTCTGTGAGGCTGAGGCAGAAGAATTGCAAGTTTGAACCCAGCCTGGGCAACGTAGTGACTTAATGAGGCTCTATTATAATTTCATGAAAAAGAACTACAATTGACTGAATAAAGAAAGAAGCGTTTGCCAAAAATGATATGCTCAACTAACTCATGGAGTGAAAGGTGAACCAATAAAACTCAGACCACTGGACTTCAAACCCACTATACTTTTCATTTGTATGCTGTATGACACAGCTTTTAAAAACTGTGAATTATTATTTTACTTGTTATATAACACATTTAATATATGAGAACTGTGAAAAAACCACACAACTCCATTTGTTATCCCCATTTTACTAAGTTTATGGCTTGTTCTTGGAGAACTGATATCTATACAAAACTTTGTGTTCCCATTATTGAAGAGTATATATATCTTCATTTAATAAAATCCACCTTGAGGTTTGTAAATGGAATAGTACAATTTTCCTTTTTAAATTTATTTATTTATTTATTTATTTATTTAATGAGAAAATCTCTAAGTCATTAAATTGCCAACTGGTCTCGAACTTGCCATTCTCCTGCCTCAGCATTCCAGAGTGCTGGAATTGCAGATGTGCTCTAGCACACCTGGCTGAAATTTTGCAATTTTTAAATAAATCGTCTGTATATAGATGAACTTGCTGTTTTTAATGCAATTCTTTGTTTCTATTTCATAATAATTCTTATACCTTTCATTTCTGATTTTTATCGACTTTTCCAGGGCATTTGCTAATATATATTAAATAGTAAGAATTCTTATTTGATATCAAGAATATTTAATATTAAAGGAACTAGGTCTAAATTTCTTCATTAACTGTGATGTTTTCTTTCAAAGTAAGAGGATTTCTTTTGATAGATATCTTTATCAGGTTAAGGACATTCCTTTTTCTTCCTAGTTTTATATTGTATGTAGGATGGGTGGTGAGAGAAGAAACAGACACATCCCACAGAGACAGAGACAAGAGACAAGAGATGGAGGAAGAGAAGACTTGAATTTGTACTGATCCTTTCTTTACCTCTTCTGGAGTCACATGAAAAGTTTCTCCTATAGTCTAATTTTATGAATATGACTTTGGCTTAGATATGGTTTTAGTATGTCCCCCAGGCCTGATAGTTGAAAACTTAAACACTACTGTCAGGTATTAAAAGGGAGGGACTCAATCTGACTATAGTGTGCAGAGGTAGGTCTATGGGAATTGATTACAATTAAATGAAGTCATATGGGTGGAACTCCATGATTGTGTCCTGTTTGCTTTATAAGAAGAGAAGATACACACAGACTCCCTATCTCTTGCTGTGTGATACCATGCACTGCCTTGAAACTGCCAGGAACTCTATCATCAGATGTGGGATTTCAGCCTTGGACCAGAACTATTAATCAAAATATATCTCTTTTCTTTATAGGTACTTCACGTCAGATATTTTGTTACAGTAACAAAAAACAGACTAAGACAACTACATAGATTTTTTAAAATGTTAAACTGCTAGAAGATACTTAAGATAAATCCTATTTGATTCTACCATTTGTTAATATATATATATTCAGTTAGATAATATTTATTAAGGATTTCTACCTCTAAAGTTGTATATGAAATTAGTTTGTGATTTCATTCCTTGCATTTTCTTATCCAATTGAGTATCAGGGTTTTACTAGTGTCATTAAATAAGTTAGGTTATTTTCATTATTTGAAACAACTGGATAAAATAAAAATTATCTGTTAAATCCTGTTCTAATGAAAAAATCTAATAATTAATAGTATAGAAAAAAGATGGTTGTAATTATAGTTGAGTTTTTCCTGTTATATAACATTGTCTGCAAAAAAGTGAACAATAATAATAACAAAAAGACTAAATCATCAGATATCAGATGCGGATCTAGTGATGTGTGTCAGTGAGTTACATGTGTGTGCAATAAGTAAATGAAGGAATGATTTTAGATATATCAAGTCAATTAAGTGCTGTTATGATTCCTACCAAAATTCTAAAGCAAAGAAGCTGAGAAAGAAAGAAATTAGAAGAAAATAGATATTTGATCATAAAATATTTGTAGTTTTTCTCCTATAAGGCAGTATTTCTTAACATTGAGAGCTATCAGAGTTACTTGGAGATATCTTACAGTTATCAATTCTTTGACCTTGCCAAGTCCACTGCAGAAATAATTTCTGGGGGTGAGACACAGGAATTTCTATTTTTCAAAGTTTCCCAGTGGTTTGGAGGCATGACAAAATTGAACACCACTTTTCTAGATCTCATGTTGGGACATGACAATTGTGTCATTGATTTCAAGACCAAAAAGCTCAAAAGGATAAATTAATCATAATACAGTATTTTTAAAATCATAATCACATATATACATAAACATATATATGTATGTATATACACACAAACACAAGTTGCAAATATATATATTGTAATACAGTATTATGATGGCATTTCATAAGACTATTATGTGTCTTTCATGTATTCTTTACGGTTCTTAAAAACTCTTTCTCTAAGTTTATACATAGGCCAGTAGGTCTACCTATTTTTCAAATATAACTCCGTGATTGCTGTGTGTTGCACAGATAAAATGCATCACTTTTCACGGTTTTCCTTTTTGGTGTTTGTCCCTTATGCTCACTCTTTCTCTCTGACATTTCATCAATGTGCATCAGCAACATTTCTTCTTTTCAGTCCATTTTTAGTGTTTCAGAATGTTGGTTCTCTTATGTCCATTGCTAGAAAACTGTCTCACTGCATCAGTCCTGGAAACACTGCTATTCCTTCAGCACTGAACAAGCATGATGGGATTAATGATGTCCATGCAAGAATTTTAAAGCTGAGGATACAAACTTGTCAATTTTTTGTAGAGTGGCCAAAACTCAGTGTCCTCTAGGACCTTAAAGAACTAAAAGTCATTTTAGTTTTCAAAAGAAAAGCCCAGGTAACTCAGCCTTAGCAAATTGACAGAATACTTTCTTCCTGTGTGAAATAGAATCATATTACACTAAAATTTCAATGTAATGTTTAATAAAAGTCAAATACACTTGGAAAGAAAGCAAAAACACACATCTTAAGTAGTTTAAAATGAATATTGACTTTGAGAAAATTAAATCCAAATAAGTCATTGTCCAAACATATTTCTAACCAAATTTGCTTTTAGCATCTTTCCAAACATAATTTACAATGCTATCAGACTATTTGTTGCAATTGTAGATACAATAGTCTTTAACTATCTTTAAGCAGTTATTTGAACAAAATAAACAAGAATCAGAAAATGAGTTTCCTAAAAAGATGTTAATATTAAAAGCAGCATAAAATCTCTGAGGTACATATAAGAAAGTGAAATTGTTTCCACTAAAAGATTACGTTGTATCAAAGCTCATAAATCTCACTCCATATTGCCATATTAATACAAAATTTATAGCCTCCACCTTCTTCCTTCCAACTTTCAACACCTAAGCTTTTCAAGCAGTATAATGAAATCATTGTGCTAATGAAATGGACAGCTCTTCTTTTTCAAATATATATCGTTATAGGAAAATACCAGTTTTGATTAAAACTATGGGAAACAGAAAATCAAGCCATGTTGTGTATACATCCTGTTACACTGCCCTGTCTGCTACTTCCCTGCACATTTTGCTTCATTTCCCCTCTGCTCCTCTTCTAGACCTCTGCTGTCAGTCTAGTGCTCATTCTGAACCCTATTAATGGTATTTCACTAACAACCAAACCTCAAGTTTTTGAAGTAGATGTTTCTAATTAATTTCACAGCTGCTCCTTAATTTAAAATCATTTGTCTTTTTTACTCCATACTACTTCAGAGGCATTTTGTCCTGTTCTGGAAAATATTTAGTATTTCTCCAGAAACTCAGATGTACTCTGGAGCAAGAACCTGTGTTATTTTTGTATGCACTACAATACTTAGTGCGTCATTAGTCTTGTTACAAATTCTTATCAAATATACTTTGAAATGAGTGTTGCTCTTCCACCTTGGAATGCCAACACTGCTTTCTGCTCTCACTGGCCTTTTTGGCTGATAATTCATGACTTCTTCTCTGTCTTTTTCTTAAGACACTTAGTAACTTTTGAAAATTGCCTCTGTGGTTATCATCTCTCTTACAGCAAGAATTAAAAGCATATTAATTTTGCATAATATAATACAGGTGTGATTCTTGAGAAGATTCTGAAACATGATATGGTACTCACCTTGGCCTGTTTGGTTCTGCTATACCAGAATATCAAAGACTGGGGAATTTCAAATGAACTAAAATTTATTTGCCTCACAATTCTAGAGACTAGGAAGTACAAGACTGAGCCACAACTGCTGAGGGCCTTCTTACTCCATCATAACATGGTACAGTGTATCTCTTGTTGGGAGAGGGACTCAGCCCTTTACATATATTTAACCAATTATTCCATTTATTTAAGCCAAAGATTTTCCCACTTCAGTGACTGTGATGCGTTAACTGAGTAGTTGCCTAGATTTTCTGTAACTCATGCCAGGTTGAGCATCTATTTGTTCCTAATTCAGTGAAAGTGATTTTGTTGCTTACTGTATGCTTAGAACTATCTAAGTGTATGAGGTTTACAGCAGTGTCAGTAGCTGATGACTATATACTTCTTCATCTAGACAAGAATCTTTTGAGTATGCAAGAAACAGTACTTAAAATAGTAGTGTTTAGGTATCTGTGGGGGGAATTATTCCAGAACCATCATGGATGCCAAAACCCACAGGTATTTGAGTTCTTTATGTAATATGGATAGTATTTACATATAGTTTATGCAGATCCCCTCATATACTTTAAATCATTTCTAGATGACTCATCATGGCTAATATAATGTAAATGCTGTGAAACTTTGTTATTCTGAATTGTTTAGGGAGTAATAAGAAAAAGAAAGTTGGTGCATGTTCAATAAACAATTTTTAAAAATACTTTCCATCTTAGATAAACTGAGTTCGTGGATGCAGAACTTGCAGATTTGAGAGCCAACTGTAGTTATACTGAAATAATTGATATAAATCTGGACAGTTCTAAGCATATTAAGGCTTAAAATCTTTTGCTCACTTCAGACTTGTCTTTTTCAAATTGGGTTGCTTTCAGCTTGTAGTCTGACTTTTCCTAAATTATAAGACTAAATGCAAACACAAAACTCTAAATGAATTCTGGTCAATGTCACAGACAAAATGCACCAGACAACCAATGAGATGATTTTATTCCAATTATCAAAATGGAGAGAAATTCCTTAATGAGAGCAGTCTTGAAGAACGAGAAGGGCCCTTGGGATTAATAGAGGTAGGTAGCCAAAGGGCTCATCAGTGACCTTATTGTCACAGACGGGTAGTGACTCTCACCTCCGGCATGCAGGACACGTGTGCTTCAGGAAGCACAAAAGACTTAAATTGAAGACCAGAGTTTCTTCTTTTCTATAAATGGAATACAAAAACGAAAAAGTAATACCAAACAGAGTAGATGCACTTGGGTTAAATTATAGAGATCAGATCATTGCTAGTAGAAATAAACAGGAAAATATTTTAAAACCTATTAACACCCATTATGACAAGAAAGGAATTATAAAAACAATTGAATAAGTGCCTGCCTGGCAAGCACGAGATCGTGAGTTTGATCCCCAGTGGGGGAAAAAAAAAAAAAAACACTTGAAATGCTAATACAGACAAGAAAATGCCTGTGTAACAAAACTGTGACAGCTGTGGCCTGAACAAATCACATGGCGTCCACTCATGTAGATAAGGAGGTGCTCTTGGGATTGGGCAATATGAAGACCCAAAGAAAGGTACTGAAACCAAAAAATGGAGAAAGGAAAGAGAAGGAAGAGGATAAAAGCTAAGTGCAAAAACAGTTGCTCGAACAATGTTCAGTTCTGTAACTAGTAACTCAAATGAGATTTGTACAACAACTGTAGAAAAAGGAGTCATTGGGTAGCACTTTCCTTTGGGAACTTGGCTCAGTGTCATCAGAAACCAGCTCCTGTCATTTAAAATATCTGCAGCCACAAAGGACCTATCACATCAGTCGTGTTGTAGGTCTTATCCCTGCCAAACCAGCTCCAGTGATTACATGGAATGCAAAAATACAATCCTTCAAAATTCCAATTAATTTTCAATTCCCATTTCCCTCCATAACATCTTCAGCTTAGCGTACATATATCATCTCCCATACTGTCTGTGGTCTGGAAAATCCAGAAACACCAAAACCATCAAAAGAGAGACCTGTTTATGAATAATTTATGATAGTTCTTTTGCTTTGAAAACCTCTTGGCTTCTATTAGCATAATCAGGGGCTAGTTCTGACTCCCCAAGGAGGTGCTACTGGAATTTTCTCTCACATATTAGATGTAAGACATATCCATCTGGGAAAAGCCAAGACCTATTTCTTGAAGACATAAATATAGATGGAGTTGATTTTTTCAAACTGAATCAGATGAGGTAAAAAGAAAATATTTGATTGATTTATGTATCACACACGTTAAACTCATAAAATTTGAAAAACAAAGATTTTAGAAAGACATTTAATTTTTCTGTGATAAGAGGATGCATTGTATAACAATATATATAGGAATAGAAAGTCTTTATGATGCTAGGTTAATTTATCCAGATATTTGTGGCATCGAATTGTATAAATTTTTGAAAATGTTGACTTAATTTTCCAATTAGAACTAATCCTGCATAAAGAGTAAAAAATTACCTAAGAACATGAATTTAGCACAAAGCAGTGTTCTAAAAACAAAAAATATAATTTATGAAGAGAAAAAGGGTTAAATAAGGCAAAATATGCTGACCTTCACAAATTATATCTTGACCTTCACAGATGATTACTACAGATCCTGAAAAGATAGTACCTGAGACCCAGTGAGACAAAGACTACCACTAATTTGAATGACTTAGGACATTAAAGCTAGTCTCCTTTCATAATAGTTTCCTTACTTGTAAAATAAGTGAGAGACCTATATCTTACCTACAGATCTTCCACAGACACAGAGACTTAAAGTATTTAGAGTTGTCAATCAGCAATTAATTTTGAAAATCTGTAACTTTTAAAAATATTATTAAATATGCATTAGTAAAAACAAATAAAAGGACAAACACTAAACAAACACCTAAAAAGGTGTGCAGAAAATGTTCACGAGTTAAGAGTCTGCTAGTACAATCAAAACTGCCTATGTCTACCTGTCTTAATTAGTGTTTTCATTGCTGAGAAAAAATGCCTGACACCCAAGTTAAAGGAGGGAAGGTTTACTTTTGGCTCACAGTTTGTAGAGGTATCAGTCATAGTCCACTGGCTCCAAGGTAAGGCAGCATGGCAGAGGGGCATAGCAAAGGAGAAATAGTCCACAGGTGTGAAAGGCAGGCAGCAGCAAGCAACAAGCTTGCCTTTTCCTTTTATTCCATCAAGGCTATAATCATTTTGGTTTGTGCCACTCACACCCAGAATGGGGTTCCATCTTCAATAAATCCATTCAGCCACACCTGGAACTATGTTAATTCCAATCAGTGGTCAAAGTTAGTACCACACACCTTTAATCCCAATATCACACATCTTAGATTCAGCCAGCTCCAGAAAGCCCCACCTATGAGTACATGGAGCTTTGGGGGGACATCTAGATACAAGCTATAACACTACCCAAGATGTATGAACCCTGCACTCATACAGCAAAATACCTATCTTCAACATTTTGAAACAGAAAGTGAGATAAGACAGGAGGAGATGCTGGCAGCTTTCAATACCCAAGGAAAGCAGGATGAGGCTCCATTCCTACCAGTAATCCCTTGTAGATATTTCTATGCAAGTCTTTTAATCCACTCAACTAACACTGTGTGACCACCCTGACTCCAGAGCCTCTCTCTGAGGAGGTTATTGGTAGAGCCAAGCAGAGGTATCACTCAAAAGACAGAGATCCCAGCACTACCACATATGTAGTCTCCCCAAAGACACTGATAGAGTCCACATCTCTACTGACTATAAGTACTTTTCAGATTTTGAGAGGTGAACAAAGCAAAACCAAACAGAAACTAGGTTTTCATCCTCTAGAAAAATACTATTTATCATATCAACATAGGAGCAATTGCATTTAGAAATATTTTTCTTCTAAGTTTGCACTGATAAGGTGGTACTAAAATCTGTAGATACTAGATGTAAGCCCCCCAGCCATCCTAAAAGTTGTTTTTTATTCTATCATGTACCACTGTGTAAAAGAGCATTAGCATAATGTGAACCTATACATTAACAAAATAATTTGCATAAATGCTATTGCATAATTCTTTGGATATGGTTTCATCTCTGGCCACAGCAAATTTTAATAAAGCTCAGTGCACCTAAAAATCAGCAATATCAACCTTTTCCCTGCTTCCTGATACTGGGAAGGTGCTCAAAAGACACTGAGTTAATGAATAAGTTGAATGATCATTAGAGCTCAAAGGTTTTGGATAAATTCTAAAATAATCTGTATGAAATATTTATCATAATACTTGACATGTTACAAATGCATTATAATTTTTATCCTTGGTATTTGAAAAATCCCATGAGGAAAAGTTCTCAAAAACTTACATCTGAACAGGACTTGGTAACTTCATTAATAAGAAAGGTCAGTTACAATTTGAGGAAATTTGGTTCTGTATTGCACCCTGTATTATATCTCTATCAGAATTATGAAACATTCATTCACAGAAAGCATCTATTAAGAAACTGATGACTTCTCCCTCATTTAATGGTTAGAATAAATCTTGGATCTTATTTTTATTTCTTGTTGCATGAGGAAGTTTGAGGCCAAATAAGATGCAGCAAAAACCTTTAAAATCCACAATTGACCTGTTAACTTCCCTAGTTCTCAGTTTTTCTTCCAATTAATAATAACAATCTAATGTGAGTCTGCACACTGTATTCACCAAACCCAAGTAGCATTTCTGATGCTTGGCAAGTGTGGCCAGCACAGTTGGCAGGCAGAGGGGCAGCAGGCTGTGTGAGTGCTGGCAGACACTTCTTTCACCACCAGTGGCAGAACTGGGTCTGTTTGTGCATGTCCCATGTTTAGAAAGGACATAAAGATGAAGAAGAGTCATGTCTGAAAGTGAAGGAGATGCATGTGCATTTACTGAGGTGTGTGCTCTTTAATGTTGTCATGAAAGCTAAATTCTCGTTGTCCCTAGTTACGTGAAATTAGAATTGACTCCTCACTTTGTCCTATTCATCATTCCTTCTACTGCCAACTAGACTTTGAAATCTCATGGTTCAGGAGGAACTTTCCATGCCTCCAACACTGCTAGCAGATGAAGCTACTGGGTGTGCTGAAATTCTTGCTGACTTGTTCACCATCAGCCCCTTGAAGATGGTCCCTGTGGGTTTTCTCAGAATGCCACTTGGTGCATTTCAAACAGTTTTACCTTGTTTTGCACACAGGAAGTGGTATTTGTAAGGCAAAAATACAGGCTTTTTGATATACTAGATATTCCAGAGAACAAGCACGCCAATTTCATGCCTTCCATCAGCATCCCACCTGAGGCCTGGAGATGCCACTCCTGAAAGTATGAATTCTGGGACCACATGCTTTCTTTTATTTTACCCCTACATTTCCTCAGTTTCTAACTTTGTAAGCAAGAATGGTGCAAGGTTCAGCAGCATAAGCTCATTATCTTCTGCTGTCTGATGTTGTAGCTTCTAGCCACATGTGGCTATATAAATTTGTATTAAAGTTAATTAACATTCAATAAAACAAAAACTCAGTTCCTCAGTTGTGGTTCACCGGCCACATGCAGTCAGTAGTTACTATATAAACAGAACAAAGAACATTCCTGTCACAGGAGGAGATACTAATAGCCAGTGTGTGAAAACTCTGGCAGGGATTGTTCAGTCCCAGAGCCCTACAGGGTCAGTGTCATCTTTTTAACAAACTGGACCACAGTGTTCCTCAGAGGTAAAATATCTCCAAGAGATGAAATAGTGTGCTCCCACTTAGCAAAAGTTGACTTTTGCTTCTGCTCTTACATTATAATTTCCTTCAACTGGGTAACAGAAAGAAGGGTTGTTGTCACTGTTGTAAGTGAGGAATGTATTTGGAAAGATCTTTCATTCTTTAAAACTTGAGTATTCTTTTTGTTCATTTTGTTCCATGCTTATTAAAAGTGATGTTGTAAAATCTGCAGACTGAACACTCATTCCACTTCTGTGTTGCTCAGAAATAATTGAAACCGTTACTCCTTACCTCTACTATTTGTAAGGTTCATGTTTCCTTAAGACACAGGCTGTTCCTCTGTGTCCTCACCTACACAGGAAGCTTCTAAAGTAGACTCAGAAAGCGTGAGAACCAGTGCTTTGAGCTTCACAGGTAGGGTATCATCTTGTAGTTCTTAACCGGGATGCCTAGGAGAAGGAAAGATTTGTCCTGTATTTGAACTGAGCACAAAAGAGACAGAGACATGATCTCAGCTAAACTTTAAAATAATTAAGTTATCCCAGGTGGACCATGGATGCAAACAAGTTGAGCTAAGAGGGAGAATTTTATTCTTAATTGTCCCAGTGAGAATAAAAATAAGAATGGATATGAGAGGTACCAAGGATTAAATATAACTATTAGCAGCTGATTAACTGGCTGAGTCTAAGATAATATGGAAAATAGGGCAGAAGGAATCTCAATAGTTACATGATTGTGATATTGGGTAGATGGGAGAATAATGGGTCATTAGTTTGCAGGCAAGTTTGAAACAGAGCTAGCTATAGGGCTATAATGTAGAGTTTGGTTTGAGGCCTACATGGGAGACTTAAATTATGCAATCCTCTTAAACTTTTCTGAGTATAAATTATTAACCCTTATTAACCTTCTCTTTGTATTTCCTTATCTGGGCAAAGCCAATTTAAATATAGTACCAACCTGTCCCTCAGACTTCTTTACTCTAAGGATCTCCCGTCATAAATAGCACTTCTCAGTAGATTGAAGATGAAAGTGCATTTCACTAAAGGAAATAGCTGACAAGACACTGAACCCACTTTGGCAGAAAACTTAACATTCAGCCTCAATCCGTTGAAACTGTCAAATAAGAATGTGCATTGCTGTAAAAAATAAAGGAGAGTCCTTAGTGGGCTAGAGTGAAGGGTAGAATTCAAGGGCCAGAAAAATCAAGAAGGCTTATTCTCTCTTTTCCATGGCTTTTATTTTTAATTTGGATCACCCAAATTTCTGTGCTTTATTTTTCTCATATTTGAAATGAGAATATTGTCACAAAGTCAATTAATAAATACAGAACAAGGACAAACGTGATAAAATGCTTGTATCTTAGGGTCAAGAACAAGGGAAAGAAACACAGCACTAAAAAGTATTTGAAGCCCTTGTTGAAGAACAGTAACCAGACTTACTGAGGGGGCTACTTCCACAGTGTTTTGCAGTAGGAAAGAGAGACTAGACTTGACTCCAGTACAACTTGGAAAAGTTGATTTATAGTCAAGGAGCAGTGTGAGGTAGGGTGAGGGTCAGTGAATGGAAAATTGCAAAGAGTACAGGATAATTCTTTGCTATACCAAACTAACAGGATTCATTCAGAACACAGGACAGGAGGATTCAGATATCACCTGGGGAAATGAGGAGGCACAGTATGATTTAATGAGAAAAACCCATCAAATATCAAAAATCAACTAACAAGGAGGGTGGCAAGAGCATAGGGGGAGGTGTCACACTAAAGTAACTTAGCAGGATTCCTGCTAAAATTGGACAATGGGTCCAATTTTAGGGTGAATGAGGAAGTCAAGCATCAAGGTGTATTTTGGGAGAGAATTTAGAGGGGCCTGATGAACATTTGGTGAGAGATACTATTATTAGCAGAAGTGAAATATGCTCATTCCCTCTTCTTTTTCTAGCTCTGTTACTGTGAATTTTCTATCGAGTTTTGTGGGGACTTCTCCTTTGTTCCTGGATTTTATAATGAAAAATGGAGCTTCACACCTGTGTGGCTTGTGATCTTCCAGGAAGGTTTATGCACACTGGCTGGCTAGCACAGGCTGCACTAAGGATTATCCAGGAAATGTAACTTAGGTGCTGATGCCCCATTGTTGCAATTGCGTGCTAACACACAGATCCCCCAAAACAGACACTTGTTAATCCCAGATGCTATCTGATGCTATCAGATGCTCCAGATGCTATCTGCAGAAGCGGCTACTCCTCTGTAATAACATTGTCTGCACTTTCCACTAGGCTGCCAGGTTGAGAAGCCTGGAAGTTTCTGTTGGGCTGGACTTAGCTTGGAGGAAGAGGCAGCAAGCACTGGCTGTGATGTCTGTATGTTGGTAGTCTGAGCTGTTCTTTGTCCCTGAGCAGCATAGGAGAGATGCTGTCTGCAGTAGACCTAGCAATTATAGGCAAGTATTGCCCAGCTTGTAAGGCTGAGCCTACAGATGATCGAATGTTTCTTTTGTAGAAATGTCATCAGATAACCTGATAAAAACAAAATTGAATCTGTCAGATCTTGATGCCAGAGTTTGAAATATTGCAAAAAGCTCCCTAAAACTGTCACTGCTAATAAGATTTTATAATAGGCTACATTGGGTATATTCACCCATCAGTCTGAACCTTCTGACTTTCTTTTCTGTGTTCCTGTGGAGATAAGGGCAGTGCTTGATTGGCTGAGTTGCATCTCCACTGGGCATTCAGGCTGCCTCCACTGAATTTGAGAAGGCTTTTAAGCATTCAGGTTAATTTCTGAAATCACAGGACATTCCCAGTTCCAGAAAGATAGAGGGAAAGAGATATCTGAGAACTTTGAAGATAGAGAGACAGTCTTCTTCTAGGATTCCAAGAAAGAAAATAAGGTCTGGGAATTCCAAAATTAGCAGAGACTCTCATCACTTTGAATACACCAGAACTGTCCTGGGTCCTGAGGATACACTGCTTTTGTCTAAAGCTTTACTTGTGTTTGGTGGCAGAAAGGAGTCCAAAGTGCACAGTCCTCCAGGGCTTGCCCTGAAATCACAGTGCCAGAAAGGAGCCCAAAGTGCATAGTCCTCCAGGGCTCTGAAATTTGCAGTGCCCTTGAGTGATACCATGCAAAGAGTGATTTGCAGTGATATGTTCTGCTGCATTGCTGCAGTCAGAGCCCTGGCTATGTTGCCCCTCCCCCAGTTACCCCAGCTGCACAACTCTAAGGACTGTGTTCCAACATAGTGAACTGGTGCCTAAGCTTTCTCTGTGCACCCTTGCTCTAGTGTCCTGGCTCATTGCTTTTCCTTGGGTTTGCTCTTCCCCATACAGTTTTTCTCACCCTTTTGTTGGGTCTCAAATGCCACATTTATTCCTCTAGAGCCCTTCAATTGGATGACACAGCTCTTTTTTGTAGTGTTCTTATTTAACAGGTTTCCTTTCTCATCTTGGTTTCTTTTGTGACCTTATTGTCACTATTTAACTTTAACTGCAGCCTTCCTCCTCCTTCTTAGCCAGACCCAGCCTGGCCCAAACACCTCAGTCCCCAGCATTAGTAAGGCATCAGTACTTCTCTGTCAAAACTCATCCTCAGAGGATCCCTTGCAGGGTGCAGTGGGTCTCTGAACATTAATTTCTGTACCTTTCTTCTCCCTTAAATCAGTTGTTGAAACTGTCAGAGTCACTGGCTGCCCTGGCATGGGATGGGGTGGGGGACAATTCTACATGCCATGTTTTTGCAGGAATTGGTGTTTCCCATCAATGCCGTGGCTGCAATTTTATCCTAAATAGGTAACCACAGTCAACAGAGCTGGGAAATCAGTGTGGGATGAGCACATTCTGGAGCACAATGATCAGGAAGAAAGTGGTTTGGCCTGGGTTATCATCCAGGGTAAGGCCTGAACACTTACTCTGTGCTGTTGCTTAAGCCCGTGACAACCTTGCTAGATAGGGATGAATATAACTCATTTTACAGACTTGCAAACTTAGACTTTCAGAGCTGAAAGGCAGCTTAAGCTAAAAGGACCTGAGCAAAAGCACATGGCCAGTGTGATGAAATGGTGAGTTGAACCAAAATCTATCATGACTGCTTAAGCTACCTGCTTCCTGATAAATATCTGTGAGTAAATCTGAGTTTTTAGAAAAGCTTTGGTATCTGAAGAATCTAAAGTAAGACTTTATAGTGTTTGGACCATGGTTTTGGACAAGCTACTCAATTCCCTAGTGAGCACAGTAGTAAGACTTAACTCCAGGCATGTTTTTAAGGACTCATTGAGTCAGTGTGTGGAGAGCATTAGAATGGAACCCAGCATGTGGTGCTGCTTAGGGGACCTGCTAAGAAGTACAAGAGGACCTTCCTGAACCAGCTCCCCCTCTCCACACCACCACCACTACCCCCACCAGGCAAGGAAGGGGAAAGGCCAAACCTTTCCTTGTGGAGCCTGTTCCTATCACTGTTGTGATCAGCCTCTGAGCAGTAGACGTTTGCTTCATAAGTATGATCATCTGTACTCCTTGCATTGGAGATATTAACAAAGCTTTCTGAACTACTGTTTCCTAGAATTTTCATGAAATGCAAATTATAGCAGCTGACTAGAATGCAGCTTTTTTCCTTCAGATTTCGTCCCCAGATGGATAGACTGGAGCTTACCTTGGTTTTATGAAATGTTTTGCAAGATTTCTCCTCTCTCTTTGTCATTAGTTTCTTATTATCTATAGGCTATCACTCAAGAACACACAAGCATCATCTGTTTACTACTTTTCCCTCTCAGTTTGAATTTTTTGGCACATTTTTCAAAAAGCAGGCACCCAGGAAATTAAGAAGTTTATCAATTACAATTCTAGAGCAGCCTGATGCTGAGGCTGTGAATGAGGTCCACAGGACTAAAGACTTAATTACATGAGTCAAAGTTTGATTTAAATTGTAAATTCTCTGTTGATGCCCAATTTCAATCTCCCATTCAGTGGACTGAATTTTAAAGCACAAACAAGCAATGCTTGCAGACAGCAGCCCCACCTAGAGGTGGAACTTTATGCTGTTCCTTTTCTTATTTTTCTCTTCAATATGCATCATGCTGATTAGTGTAATTATTATAAAGGAGGAAATTTTCAGATTTGCAGACAAGGAAATTTTCTATTGGTCTATCCAGAAAGCTGAAGGATATTTGAAAGAGATGTGTGATTTCTATTAATGGGGGAGGAGGCAGCTGTAGGATACTTTCTTTCCTATGGTGACAGTGAAAAATTAGAAGCACAGCGCTTCCCCCTTTAATCTGGCCCACACCATGGCATCAGGGGATGAGCTTTATAGGGTGAGCCAGCAGATGACAGGAGTGTGAGAGCAGAGTGAAATGAGAGGTGGAGACACCACAGTCTTCCAAAGTAAGCCAAAAACAAAATGACGCCTTACTTGCTTCCATGATGCTATACTGGGTATTAATTTTTAACCTGGGCACTTCACACAGTTCCACTCAGTGCTGTGCTTAGGAGCAGTGACATCCAAGAGCCCTGAGACAGAGGGACTATTATAGGGGGCCCACTTGGGGGAGGTGCTTCCAGTCTGATAACTGGGCAGGGAATTTTAGTTTCTTCCAATTTTCTACTTTTAATTTATATGAGTTTGGTTTTAATTTTTATTCCATGGAGAAATTGTAGAGAAAAGTGTGATAATTATACTCATTCCTTGATCACACTTACAAAATCATAATTTAGAATAATGAAGTTTTAAAAGCATCTATTTGTTAAAGGGGAGCTTGTTTCATCTTTTTCCAAATTCACCAAATTCCCATTCATTATTTCCTCAGTTAAAGGAGATAAAATGAAAATTGATTGCATGTAGGAGGCCTGATTTAATCCAGGTCACTCAAGGTGACAATTTTAACCAAATTATATATGACAATTGCCCCCTCATCTGAGTGGAAGGTGCAAGAATTCCCTGTGACCATCAGTTTCATGGTACCTTCACGTGCTGCTGGGAGATGTAGCCTATGTATGGTAGAACTCCTGGAAATCCTGGGTAGATTTTAAGGAGAAAAATGAGAAAGAGAGAGAGAGAGAAAGAAAGAGAGAGAACCACTCATAAAAGCCAGTTAGAAAAGCTGCCCTCAACATCATCTGCCTAAATATACACAGTCTGACTATTAGAGCTTGTATCTAGATGTCCCCCCAAAGCCTAAGGCATTAATAGTAGGGCTTTTCAGAACTGGCTGGCTATAGGGTGTGATAATTGGAATTAAGGATGTGATACTAGAATTAAGGGTGTGACACTGGAATTAAAGGTGCGCCCCCTGGGTGTGGGTGGCACCTCCCAAAGGGTAGGTAGCTTGGATGAAATGTAAAGGGACAGAAAGAAAGCCAGCCGCTGCTATTGCTGCAGCTGCCGCCGCCACTGTTGCTTGCTGCTTTTGTTGTCTTCTCTTTTTCATGCCATGAACTGTTGTTTCTACTCTGCGATGCCTCTCTGCCATGCCACCCTGCCTGGGAGCTACCCACCAATGGACTGAAACCTCTACAAACTCTGAGCTGAAATAATCCTTTTAACATTGGGTATCGGGTATTTTGTCTCAACAACTAGAAAAAATAACTAAGATACCAAACTTTCAGTGGGAAAGCCAATATGTGCTCACAACCACTCCCACTCCCTTTTGAAGACAAAAGCTTGTCATCAGTGTGGCAAAAAGACAGGGAAAATACCAAGAAAGAGTCAGCTGCTGGCAAGTAACTAGAAATGTACCAAAAAACATACTGGGCATTTAAAAACACTGAAAATGCTTCGGCATGGGCAGCTTTAATGCCTCCACATATCATAACCTGCACACCTCTCTGTGAACTCTAATGAAAACTCCCACCACCAGTAGCATGTGTACAAGTTCCAGGTTTAGGAAGGCAAAGGTCACCCACACTCAGGAAAAATCAAATAACAAAAAGGCTTTTATGTGTATAGCTTAAAAGCTTATTCTGCCAGCTGATATCAACAGAATGATTCTTCAGTAGACTCAGCCTAATGTTAAGTTTCTGTCCACACCCATTCAGTGCCTGCATCTGATCCTGACACATTTATCTGCTTGTGAGTGAAGCCCAGCTGCAGCCCACAGGGTGGAGAAGCATTTTGCGCTGCCAGTGTGCTGGGCCTTACATCACTGTCGTATTAGTCTAAGCAGAATAGAGCAGATTGTTTATTTTGGTTTAGCTCCGCTTCAGGCTGTAACATCAGTTGTAACTCCCAGAGTGACAAATTCTGATTGCAATGTCACAGATTAAACAAGAGTGAGGAAGAGCTGGATGAGCACATTTCCCTAGGGGTGTGCAATGGATTCTGTCTGAATTTGCCCAGTTACCCGACCTTCTCTCATTTGTGGCAGCACTCTTTGCCTACACTGACCAGAATTCTTCATCACTTCCTATGGGCCAAATAAGCCAAGTCTTTAATTTCTTTGAAAATATTGAAGATGATTCCTCCTTTTCCTTAGAGCATATTTAACTCTTTTTATATTTCATGTTTTACAGAATTTACTACTTGTGTATTGCTCAATATTATGAAACTCTAGGAGGAAACAGAATTAGTTCAAAATCTAAGTGGTAGACTTGACTAGGAAGAGTATGAATGACACTGAGGGATTTGTGGTAACCCCCTGGGGGTGGATACTCATGTAATTCTGTGCTGTGCAGTTGATCCTCATGTGACAGATTCTGCAGTTTTACTGCAAATCACAGGGCAAGCAAGGGTGTTCCAGGAGTCAGCACTGACACTGGGGTTTACCAGGATGGTGTCCCTGGGCCCTGTGGCACCTACTTTATTGTAGCTACCACTTACCTCAAGCCTGTGAGCTGGGGTGTGAGTGGTATTTCCTTTCCCTGTGCCTGAAAGCTTCCAATTGCATGAGTATCATCATTCTTATTTCACACATGAGCCTGCTTCCACCTCAGTGTGTGAAACCATCTGTAGAATGTAGCGTCTACTGTGACACAATCTAAAGCCAGCTTGTACATAATGAGCATGTTCTGTGGAAATCATGTTCCCCAGGTAGAAGAATGATTATAAGTGATCTTATCTTGTTGAAGTTATTATTCAAACTGAGCATCCGTTTATTACATTTTCCCAAAGAGGTTATGGATAAGGACTATTAAATAATAGCAATGCCTAATTACCACAGGCTATTTTAAGACAATGAATGGCAGGGCTGTGTGCTCTAATCCTTCTCCTGAAAATGAGATGTGGTCCATGGCAAAGCTCAAATGCCTCATCCATAGGATTATGAGCACTGACTCTGCTGCTTTCTAGCAGCAAAGCAGGAAGAAGGTGTGGCAGCATCCCGTAACACATTTGAATTGATATTTTGCACATAGGTAACTTCCCTCTCTACTCCTAAGTCAGTGTATAAATAGAAAAGGTGACTTACAAAGGGTGATTGAAAAATACAGCAAATGTTCACATAAAAAGTTTATTACAGTGAAAGACACATTGTCATTAATCATCTTCATCATATTCACCCTCCCTTTGAACATAATTATCATTCTAACCACTTTCTGAAGCAGTTCTAGAAGTCCTTTTTCATAAATCTTTTTGAGGTATGATAAAAAAAAATTGTGTAATGTTGTTGCTAAGTGCCATCAACAGAAAGGCAGGCTTGAAAAACATTATGGTGTGTCCTCATCCACCTTGTTTAATGAAGATGGCAATGTGCAACTTCTGGGACTTCCCTAAAGTCAAAAAGACCATGAGAAATAAACATTTTAAATCAATTCAGGACACTGAGGCAGCCATGATGCTGCAACTAAAGACACAAAGGAGGACTTCCAAGAATGATGGGATAAATGTGTTCAAAGGAAAGAGGATTAATGCCAATATACTTTTTACTATAATAAATTAGAATACATATATATTCAACATAGTTTTGATCAAACCACATAGAAAGCATCCTTCTGCACCTGGGCATTTCACTGTGCTTGCTGAACTGAAGAAGCTGAGATAAGTGTAAGTGTAGAGTGACTGCCATTATATAACACAAAATACCTCTTTTAGGTTGAGACAGTGCTGTTTTCCTCACTGACTTTTGTCATTTGATTGTTGTCTAAGTTCGGAAGAGCATGCTTTGTAATTAACTGCTTCCTGTGATTGAGAACCATAGCTTCAAAAATATGATGTAAAACATGAACCCTTTCAGTTGCTAGGTTTACTGTGAAGTACATTTATCAAAGAACTTGCATGGAGTTTTGGTAGGAGTCCAATGGGATCCTAATAGGAACATAAATTGCACTGCCTCTGCCTTTCCAACGCACTTTGCTCCCTACTTCTGTCGCCCCAGCAGTGGTATGCTGGCCTCAGGGTGCAATGGCTTAATTTTCCATAAAATGGGTTAGTAGCTGCAGACTCACCTAATTTCTCTGTGACTGTATAACCGAACTTCTACCCAAACTACTCCCTGCATCCCAACTCCGTCAGAGGTGTGTCCTAGAAGACTGAGGTGTAGGGAGCATTCTAGTACTGTTAGTCTCAGTGAAGACCCATAAGAAAATGTCACGATTAGAGCTGCAAGAAAGTGCTGTTGGAAACTTGGATAGCAGTAAGTTACAGCTTTAGACATTTTAATCAAAATAAAGGTTTATTTTGCCTTTTTCTAGGTCAGTATTATCACCCTGCATTATAAGCAGCCTAACTAATCTCTGTACAACCTCATTTCCTTTCTTAAACAAGCCTTTCAAATGATATGAAGCAGAAGGATTAGAAAGTAACTCAGCCCTCAGGGCGATTACCTCCACTAGGGGTACTGTGTCTGAAGTTCTTGCCTAGAACAGGACTGAAAACAAAGATCAGGGATCCCCAAGATAGAAGTCTCCTGCTTTGTGTCCTGCTGTTCCAGTGACAATGGCTTAGTCAACTTCCACTTCAATCATGTGGAGTGGGATCTGAGTTAGGGTGGGCAGAGCCTCCACCTCATTCATCACCACTGCCCCTTAGGTCAGTACGTAGCCTGACTGGCACTGGATAGATGTTGCACTGTCTAGAATGAACTCATTCTTATATGCCATGCTCTGTAACTATAGGCAAGCGTGTTCTCACTGCATGTCTGATTGATTGCTCAGATGTAATTTATAAAAACAATTAGTCACGCCTTTGATGGTGGATCTAATCACCCCTGTACCCAGCAAGACACTTGATAATATTTGGAGACATTTTTGATTGTCATATAAGGGGTATCCTGCTGGTATCTAGGGAGCAGGGGCTAGGGATGCCACTCTGCATCCTGCCATGCACGGGACAGACAACCAGAGATTGGATGTTGAAATTGTCAATATTGCAGAGGCTGAGACAGCATGTATTAAAGTGCCATACTATGTGACCTCAATACCCATATGAGCATAAGGATCTGCCTCTAAGTCACAGCTTCTCATGTAATCTCAGACATTGATTAGTGTCTGAAAAGCAACACTGCTATTCTCTTTATCATACTTCTTTTCAATAAAGTATTAAGTTATAAAAATCTATGTTTCTATTGTTCCTAATAATGTTTTTATTTTGAATCTTAAAATACAGTAAAAATTTCCTAGCTGGAAAGTAAAATCTCCAAAAGCTGAGACTATTTGAGTGCTGTTGGGATGCAAATATTTCAAAATTGAAAAACTTCAAAATGTAAATTATGCCTGGTTCTAAATATTTTGGATAAAAGATGCAAAACTAGTATCAGGCATCTCTAGGAAACCTTCACAGCTTTCTTAAACTTGTTCTTTTGCAAAAAGATTTGCTAATTGCAAACTGTTAGGAGTATAGAATGTGACACTTATGACTGGACATATGACTGGGAAAGGAAGAAAATGTTAATCCAGTGATCTAGCACTTTTTTGGGTACTGTCCCACTAGTAATATATATATATATATATATATATATATATATATATATATATAATTCATAATATGTCCAACTTGACAAGGAAATCCTACGTTGGAGCAACTTCCCCATAAGGACAGGTTCCAAGTTGCCAGACAAGTAGTTAATCCCAGGGCATGAGGGATGTTATGGTTTGGGGGTCTGGGGCCCTTTCTGGCAGGTGTCATGGCCACCGCTACTGCTGGGCACATTCCCTGAGGGGACATGGATCAGGAACAGCTGCAGATTCCAGCTTCCTGGGAGGGGTCCGTTGCAAAACCTCTCCCTTGCTTCCCTTTATTCTCATGTCTTCCTTTACTTGTTCCCCTTTCCTCTCTTCTCCATTCTTCCCTCCTGTATTCCTTCTTCCTCCATTCTTCTTCCTCCATTTAGCCCCTGCCCCGCTCCACATACTTCCTTTCTTTGGCCCCTGTCTTTTCTGTTCTGAACAAGGTACCAAGCCAGCTGACGTGTATCTGTATGCCATGATTTTTAAAATCCCTCTCGATTTCATTCCATGCATTTAAATTTCCATGCACAAGACTAGACAATAAGAGTCATAAAATGAAAATAGCAGAAAAGAACAATTCTGTTTCTCACACCAAGATTCATGCTTGCTCTCCAAACTCTGGGATTCACAGTTGATTATTTTGAAAAGCATTTCCTTGAAATGCATGACTGATGTTATGAAAATCAGGAACCTGAATAAAGCCTGGGCTTTTTCTACTGTTAGTTGACATGTCAAGGTGGCTTTGCAGGCAGAGTGCAGGACAATGATATTTCTTCCCTCTGTCACTTCATGTTGATTTTGAGCTGGAGATGTGAGAAGGAAGCAGACAATCTGTAAACAGCTGACATGTCACATGTACTTAGAAATACATCCAGACAAGTAACAGCTTCACATCCAATAAACATCACTCTTATGAGAGAAACTGGTTCTTAATACGAAGCTTTTATTTTTACTTCATTGCACTTTGTACTAATTCTGTAAGTGGGGGCATCAGACCACCCATACTCCTTTAGCTGTTTGAATGTCTAGATTAAAACTAGTTTGTAGGGAGGCTGAGTATACAAATTCAGTCCTCTGTTGGGACATTTGGCTTCTCTTTCCTTGGATCTGCAAGATCATAACATGTCATCTATTGACCAAAAGGAGACTGGGTGAAAGTAAATGGACCAGAACCTGGAGACTAGCCTCTGTTTCTGTTTCCCTGATCCATACTACACTCAAGAAACAGAGTCAAAGGAGTGGAAACTCTGGCCAATTTATGTCAAGAATTTTTCAGGTTGCTTTGCTTGATCTCCTTGATGTGCCAGATTCCCTTAGAAGGAAACTATAGAGACAGAGCAAACAGAATGGCAAGTTTACAAGTCTGCATTTATTCTGAAGGCAGCAGAGGGACATGTAAGATTGGTATTTCAGATTCCATGTTCATTGCAGTATTAGTCACAATAGCCAAGATACGGAATCAATTTAATGCCCATCAACAGATGAATGGATTTAATAAGTGTGGTACACATACACAGTGGAATGGTATTCAGTCTTGAAAAAAGAAATCTTGTCATTTGCAACAGCATGGGTGAACCTGGAGAACATAATACTAAGTGAAATTATCCAAGCACAGAAAGACAAATACTGCATGGTCTCACAATATGTGGAGTCTAAAAAAGACTAACACACTCAGAAAGTAGAAGTTACTAGTTCCAATGAGTACAGGTGGGTCAAAAGGTGCAAAATGTCATTTAGGAGGAATAAATCCATGAGATCTATTGTACAAAATAGTGACTATAAATAATATAATGTATGCTCAAAAATTGTTAAGAGAGATTTTAAGTGTTCTCATCATTAAAAAAGTGAGTACATGAAGTCATAGGCATGCTAATTAGTTTCATTCATCCATCCAATAATGTATGTATTTATACAGATACCTTATTATACACCAAAAATTACATGCAATTTTTATTTACCAATTTAAAAAAAATTAGCTGAAAAGAAAATAAATATTAAAAGAAGAAAGTGCCTTGGATCAAGTATCAGTGTACCAGTGTACCAGTGACACTTTCATTAGTAAAACAAAGGCTGGTCGCACAGGAGGAACAGGGTTTGTGGGTGAAATAGAGACTCTGGTTTCTGGAGACCTGGGGGACAAATTCAGATACTTAAGTGGGGTGTGGTTCTGGTAAAGTGTTTTGACCTTGCCAAGCCTTACATACATCACCCTAAAAATTGAAATAATAAAATATAACCAGCACAGCTGCTGTATGAAGCAAAGCAGAGAATATGGTTGTGGGGACAAAGTCACCCATATAGCCAAAGTAGGGCACCTACATGAAATCCAGACCAAGCCAAGTAAGAACAGGTGAACAGCAGGTTCCTGCCCTATACAGACTTGTTTGACTACTGGTGTAGGTTTCATTCCTGCCTCTGACCCTGAATTGGCACTGTTTGACAAGTGATTGTCAGGGCCAAAAAGGATTGAGATTCCTAAGTCTCAAGCACAGGGCTGCAAGTTTGATGCTCTCAGCCTCAGCCTCCCTGGGCCACATGAGCTGAGAATTAGGGTTGCTAGGTTCCTTCACTCCCTCTGCTTTCCTGTGGTGAGCTGTAGGCCACAAAGTTTGTGTGCAAGTCCCAACTAGGGTCTGCCTGAAGGCTGTGTCCTTAAATTGGCTTCCTAGCCTCCAAGGTCCATCTGGTGGGCATAGTAACAGCAGCAAGGCCCTCTCCATGACTTTAGGAAGTCAGTTCCAATTCGAGGTAATCTGGTATAACCCCCTTGTCTGATTGTCAGACTGCTGGAAACACAGAACTCCTGAAGTGAAAAGTGCCCAAAGCTTAGATTTATTTAAATGTCTCACAGGGACTAAGGAAACTGTCACAAAGCCCAGTGCCACCACTACAGGGACTCCAAGAGAACACCACAAGTTCCCATGTGTGATAGAACTCACACTGTAACCCCCACTTGTCACTGTACTGTCCCTATTGCAATCATCCTAATGTCCTCTCTCATTCTATGAGGTATGAAGCAGCAAGTCAGGAGGGGGATGGGACAGAGCTGACAATGGAAGTACAGCTGAGGGATAGGGTTAGAATAAGCCTTCAAGCAGAAACACAGTGCCCCAGACCACCACAATCCATCATAAGGACCTTGAACTCCAACATTGCGTTTGCAGTGCTTTGGGAACAAGGTGTCATGCTGAGGGTTACAGGTACTTGGAAACAGAGGATGCAGGAGAGATGAGGTGAGGTTGGTCTGTGGGGTACTGTTAAGCAGGAAGAGTAAGTTCTGGTATTTTACTGCACAGTAGGGTGAGGATAGTTATAACATAATGCACTATGTATATCAAAACGTTTAGCTGAGAGAGTTTTGAATGTACTCATCATAAAGAAATGATGAAAGTTTTAGGTAATAAATTTGATCATTACTCAATGAATATATGAATTAAAACACTGCAATGAATTTTAAAAAACACTCCATGAAAAAATAAAAAAGATTCATTCAAATACAAATAACGTTAAAATATTTGGATGCTAATTTCAGGAGCCTTCCTTTATGAAAGCACTGGAAAAATGAGAAATTATTAAGATAAATCATTCTTACTTAAACTTGATTGTGGCTTAATGGACTTAATTTTAAGAACATTTGTGTTTGTTATTTTTCGTATTGTTCACAGTCTCTTCCAGGTAACTCTAAATTTGTACAATAAAGAAAGTATGACTGAAAAGGAATCTCTCTATTTGTTTAGATTCTTACTCTCAAAACACATTGTAATATGTGATTCTTTCATTCTGAAACACCTCAAACAAGTCCATTTACTACATGGGAACATTGTCATGCAAACAAAGATCCCACAATTTCAAATTAATGAGTAGGCCAATGGCATTTTGAAAAAGGAAAGGAAACTTAATAAACTTGGTAGCAATCAGTATATCTAGTAAATAAGCAATAAACTTGAAAGAAGCAGAATTCTGTTGTCCTTTTATTTACTGATTTGAACAAACAGACCACAATTTAAAATGGCAAATCAATTTAGGTGAATACAAGATAGAGCCCTAATCTCTAGTCCAAATTGATGATATTTTTAAAAATTCCATGAAACAGCTATCTAGGCAGGTTTATTCTCTGAATCTCTTTATCTGCTCAGATAAAAACATATTTTTCTAAGGTTTTCTGGCAATTGCATTAAAAGTCAAAATCACTGAAAAATCTCCTTTCCCTGGTCTGAGAGTGCTGTTTGAAAAGGACATCATTTGTGTGTCTTCACATTAAGTGTCCCCTCTGTTGGAGCTGTTGAAGCTGAATACATGTGCAGGGCTGTGACATGGCCCAGGCATGGCTGAATTGAGAACAAAGAGATGCCTCAAAGGGCAAGATAGGCCTCAGATGAGGACACCTGGTTCCATCCCCAATCAATAAGTTAGAGACTGTAAAGCCGGGCATGGTGGCGCACGCCTTTAATCCCAGCACTTGGGAGGCTGAGGTAGGTGGAGCGTTGTGAGTTCGAGGCCGGTCTGGGCTACAACGCGAGTGCAAGGCCGGCCTGAGCTACATAGTGCGACCGTGCTTCAAAAAACCAGGGCTGGGAGTTTGGCTCAGCAGCTTAGGCGCCTGTCTGGCAGGTGCGAGGCTGTGAGTTCAGTTCCCGGTGTCGCAAAAAAAAAAAAAAAAAAAAAAGTTAGAGACTGTAGCTGCAGGCATTTCACTCCTGTAGTGAAATTCACCTGGAGACTTTCTCCTAGGATAATTCTCCTTAATTAGCAGTCTGTTACTTGGAGGGGTCCTTAAACCCCATTCCAAGGTCCTGCTCAGCTTTCCTGTATTTTCCACTCTAAACCCTTCCTTGTTTTAATGCTAAGGAAATACGGGCTACCCAGAGACATTCCCTGTCATAGCCACCAGAGTCAAGAACTCTGCAGAGCATTTTGATCCACCTGGAGCCCTAAAAATCATACCACTTGTCTCATTTATTTAAGCCTTCACCATACACTCCTTTGGGAGATTGGTGATCTAGGCCAGGTTCCCAATATCCCTCCAGTGGCCAATTTGTGCTGTGACTAGCTGTGAGGAAGAAGAAACATGGAGCTGTTAAGGACCCTTTTCTTTTAGACATGAAAATATGTGTCCATTATGAAAACTAGAATCCTTATGAGTTACACCACAAATTTTATGTCTCATTTTGTACATGTGGTGGTCCTCCAAACTTATTCCATGTCCACAATTCTGAGTGTCCTCATGGGGTACAAAGCATATATAAGGTATTTACCTGTCTGTGATGCTCTAGCATGGTGTTGAGTTATATTCCTGTACTTCAAATGCAAATCAAGGTTACATACCCTAAGATATATATGTCCAGGACAGAGGAGAACAGTGTTCCTGTTTCAATCATAAATTTTTGCATGATTTTCTTCCCTCACACTTGCTCCATGTGTTTGTTCCTACATGCTTCTGTGTTTAATTGGTGCTGTCAAAAAGGCTCCTCAGCAAATATATTCAGTGTCTTTGGGAAGGGAAGTTATGGGTTAAGGCTTCTGCCAGATTTAATCTTTGTTTTGGCATTATTGGAAAATGTGTGTTGTGGCCATCTGTCTAGAATTGACTGGGTGGAACAAGGAGGCTCACCGTGGGTCTGAGACAGGGTGGTAACCACATTTCACAGGAGAAAAATGGCAGGAAACAAAACGGGTGCTGAAGTACACAAATTGAACTGTTAGGAACCTTCACTCATGCGTTTGTACAGTAATGGATTTTCTGCTAGAATGAGCAGACATGCTCTAATTTTTTTTCTATATTCACAGCATATATAAGTGTTTTTAAATATATGCATGCTTTGTGTATTTATCACAGCTAAATCCAAAATTTGCCTTATCAAACTGGAATCTATTTTATACTTTCATTCATGTAATTTATTTTTAATACAATTGTCTTCTCCTTTAAAATTTATTTTAGATATGATTTTTCTACATTTTAAATGAATTTCATTCATTTCATTCATTTTTGCCCCTTGTGTTGAGTTTCAGAATAGTGACACTGGTTATTCAACACTGCCGTGCTTTGCAGCAGACACTGTAGGGACGATAATAGCCAAAGTATTAACTGCCTCTTCCCTGTTAGATTGCCAGCCCATTTTATTTTAGCCAGTTGGTTTGCACTTTACCTAGAGTCCTCTAGGGAGCAGAACATGAGGCAAGAATGAATAGCACTGACACTTTATTTGGGTGTTAAGAGTCCAGAACGTTAAGAGTGAAAAATAAAGGGAAGTTAAGGCAAGAAAAAATGCTAAGCAATTCAGTGCATTCATGCTGGCTGTAATTTCTAGAGCCATAAAGAAATACAGTTGGTCTCCTAACAGGTATGTTCATATGACACAGAGGTTTTTTAGGGAAAACATGCAAAGGGAAAAAAAAAAAAAGCAAAAACAAAAACAAAACTACAGCTTGGATCATCCCTCAGAAAGAATAGAGAAAAAGCAATGTGCCTGCCCAGATTTCTCCTGTCTTTCATTACCATGATCAAGGTATTCCCCCAGGTAGCCTAGCACCCCCAAAATTCCGGGTAGCATTACTTGAGCTCTTTGTAGCAGCTCAGAAAGCAAACTTACATGGTTGGGATAGTTATTGCATCGAAATCGGTCTTGGAAGGAGATAGGAAGTTCCATGTTGAAAGGGTCCCTTGTCTCGGGTTGAGGACTGGGTGACCCCAAGAATCTTACCTCGATATAGTTAAATCTCTCTAGAGGTGGACAAAGACACTTCCTGCAAACTGGCCATGGCATTAAGTAATCCAGTCCAGAAGGGTTTTGGACATAATGAGGGTAGCCATGGTGACTTGTGGAAATATTTAAACAGAGAAAAGTTCAAACTTTGTGAGACCTAAGACTACACAATTTGGGGACCTTTTTAGAAAAAAAAAAAAACCAAAATTTTTACTATAACTAATAATTAGAAAATAAATTGTAACAGATTACAAATTTTTAAGTCAACAGATACCATAACAATCACACTTGTAGACAAACAACATAGTATTTAAATTTAGTTACAACTTGACATTCTTTTGTAGTAGTTTTTTCTTGTATTTTTCATGAGATATTTTCTGACATCATCATATGGCAATAATTTTTATAGTATTGTTTTCTATACAAAGGTAAATTAATCTTCATAGCATAGTTAACTAAAATTTATATTTTATCACTGATATTTTTGCAAAGTATTCTTCAGTTTCATCAAATTTTAAGAACTTTTTAAAATTTTCCTTTATATGGCCTGTAAAATTACAGAGCATTTCAAGTTTTCTTGTGTAGTGACTGTTCTCAAGTACTGGATGAATTGGTGAAACTCATCAGTGAACTTGTCTTCAGTGTGCTTCTCATGTAATGTTACTCAATGTTAAATCAATGAAATGTTTAAATCTTGTCACATTGTGGTCCTGTGATTATTCCTCTTAAACATATTAACAAATAATTAAAAGAACTGTTCATTGTTACCTGTAGTTTCTTACTGAGGAATACATATAGAACTTTGGTCAGTGGAACAGAGTGCTTACTTCTGTGGGAATTTGGGTTGGGGTAGCAGTGTGTGTGCTGTTTCCTCAGGTGAAGATATTGTCATGTGTGATAAGATGTGACCTAGAATATTATATTTAAAACACACAGCTTCATCATCTACCTGCTCACTATGCTATTACTGTAGTTTTCTGCTTGTCAAGCACAGGGATCCTGGAAAATTCTGTTTCAAGTGTCTCCACCTTTACAAAATGTGTTGTGATGGATTTGTAGCTGTGTGCACTGCGTCATCAAGTCTTTTCTTTTTGTCTTTTTGAGTCAGGGTTGCACTATACAGTTCAGACTGGCCTTGGACTCACTTTCTAGCCCAAGTTCATCTTGAACTCACATCAGTCCTCCTGCCTCAGCCACCCAAGTTCTGGAATTATAGGCATGTGCCACCATTTCTAGCTGTCAAGTGTATTATTGTCTGAAATGGACTTCTATTTGACAAGATATTGCTGAAAAGCACATCTTCTGTTTATAATGCATATATCTGATAATTGGATAAACTCCTCATGATGAATATCATCATTATGTATGACAGACATGCAGTAATAACAATAAATAAATAACATTGTCTGAAAGTAGCCACCTTTCTTTTCCTTATGTTCTTTTACTACCTATTTAAATGTGTATAACTAACTTTAAAAGAGATTAGGAAATGCGGGTTTCATCATGTGTTTTCATGTGTAGCAATAAAAATTGGGGTTTTGTTACTGAAAATGACAGAATGAATATTAGGGAAGGGTTAACCTTAACCATCTCAACTCTAGATACAAATAGGTGATGTTTGATAGAAATAAAAACACTCCTACAATTGATTTTATTTATTTATTTATTTATTTTTATCCCCACAATTTAAAAACGATCTCAATGGTAATTTTAAAGTTATTTTAAAGTAAAATAATTCTCAATTGACAAAAATATTGCAAAAAGAAAATATCTAGTCAAGGTTACAGGAATATAGAAAATCTGAATTTTAAAAATTACTTTATTTTTAATTTTGGGATGGGTTAAATAATTTTTTGTAACCACAAATTTTTGAAACAGACTGATATGCCCAACATAATCCCACTTATACTTTTTTAAAGTTGTATTTTTAAATACATTCTAGATTTTATACTTGTATCCATGGGTCTGAAGAGTGCAGAAAAGAGAGAAGATTTGTTAGGTTTTTGATAACTGAAAACTTTTATTTTTTGTTTTATATAATTATTTATTTAAATTTTTATAAGAATTGTTGTATCTTAAAAATTTAAAATGAAATCATTTCCCTTTACCATTGTTGTAATTTACCACTACAAACATTTTTTGGTTTTTCTGTCCATATATATTTTTTTTACTTGCATGTGTCTATGTTTGTGTATTCAGTATTGTTCAAGATAGACTCATTCTGTGTAATTTTGTGCTCAATTTTAATTTTATTACCTAGCTTCATGTTGGGAGCACTTCCTAAAGCATTTACACAATGAAAATTTATTTTAATATGTTTCCTTATACAGGTACTATAGTGGATTTAAATACTTCCAACTCTTGGAAATTTATAAGTTATTTGCAATTTTTGAGTAATTTAAATAATTATAGACAATAATTACTTATATATTTATATTTCAGAAATTATTTACAAATAAAGGTATAATATTTTGAAACTATTTTCATTCAACATCTTTATATACAATATTTGCGAATATCTTTGATTATTTCACAGGAGATATTGCTAGAAACAGAATACGGTGTTGAGAATAATGAACTTTTAAAAACTCTTGAGACAAACTGCCACCTCATCTGTTCTCAGGAAAGTTTTGCTAGTTTACACTCCCATTAGCAACACAGGTGCTGCCTGAGGAACTTAACCTACCAGAACTCACCACCCTTGAATTTGTTATTCTTAGAAAGCTTGGCTCTTTCTGAGGCAAAAGTATATATTATTGTTAAATACACTTAAATTACTGTTACTAATGAGCCTGTTTATGCCATTGTCCTATTTTCTGCTGTATTGTAGCAATTTCTACTGAGTTTTAAGATCTTTTTTTTATATTGAAGATAACAATTTTTTCAATGTTATTTGTCCCTAATATTTCCTTAGGCTTTAAATTATTCAGTTATTTTTATGCTGTCTTTTGTTGTGAAGAATGTCCTGTAATTTTATTTTATTTTACTGTTTGGAACCAGGAATCAAACTCATAACCACTGAGCTAGATCCCTGGCCCAAATGTCTTATAATTTTAAATAATTCATTATTTTGTTTTAAAAATATTTTGTAACACATACTGTATATCGTGTACTATATTTGGTGACTGGACATCAGTGTTAAAATAATTTTTTTCTTTTTCTTTTTTTTTTTTGGTCAGTACTGGGTATTGAACTCACAACATTGCACCTGCCAAGCAGGTGCTCAAGCCACTGAGCCAAACTTCCAGCCCTATTTTTTTTTTTTTTTGAGGCAGCTTCACACTATGCAGTTCAGGTTGGCCTTGCTCACGTTCTAGCCCAAGCTGGCCTCGAACTCACAGTGCTCCACTTACCTCAGTCTCCCAAGTGCTGGGATTAAAAGCATGTGCAACCATGCCTGGCTAAAATAATTTTTTTCTTTGAAACTAATTTTAAAGTATAACATTCCTTATTGTCAGAAAGCTACCTTTGAATGTGGGGCAAATGCTTTTTCAGTAGTCCTATCATATCAATATCCTTGTATTTATTACTATAAGCTGTCCATATAGTTTTATAAAATTTATTTAATTTGGGAATCCCTTTATCAGGATATAAGAAACACTT